>JANAVB010004391.1:0-29612 GCA_029216955.1 Iris pallida | reverse complement strand
ACATCATCTAAAAGATTTCTAACAACTGAGTCGTGAAACCTAGTTGTGTCAAACCTGTCAGACTATGGTCATAAGGGTTCTAGTGGTATGGGCGGTAGTGATCATGCATGTTGTTGACAACTGGTATATCACAATTTGACAGGGATTTAATCTATGGTATTAGCTAAGCTAGTGACTGTGGTGTTCCAACACTAGTTAGGTCTAATATCAAATTTTATATAACTAGGGTAATATTGTTGGAAACCAATCTCGGGATGAGCATCTACCATAGTCATGGTAAATGATTGTCCTTATCCTTGTCTATTCATCTCATGTCTAAACTGTGGGCTTTGGTCAAGGAAAGGTTGGGTTAAGGTTTAAGGATTGCTAGTTAATGCAAGCTTCAGCAAATAGTTAGAGGCTCACAACAATTGGTTCCTGAGGATAGATGGTCTCTTGGGTTGGCATTTCGACTAAGGGTAAAACATAATCATCTCAAATTCAGGTAGCTAGAAAGTCCGATAACAGTTTGGGGTCGAGAGGAGACGAGAACTCAATCACATGGCTGGCTGACGATAGCTACCCTCGTGTATAACTACCATAGCCATGGGGATACTCGGTATCTCTTACCAATACGAGCTCTGTCTTCCAAATCAGTGAGAGACAAAACAATAAAGAGTTCAAGAAAGATTTTACTGAATACAATCACGTGATCCAAAGACGAACGTTATAATTCAAGAGAAATTGTCAAAGCAGTCGCGAATGAGATCTTAGATACATATATTATCTCTATCCACGTAGTGTAATTAAACAAAAAGCGAACCAAATGCATCATGGTTGATCAGACCATAATACACTGATTCTGATAGATAATAAGTTAGCAGGCGTTCCCCACTAAACATATGCCTTGAATCAAGCTCGAGAACAGAGTGAGCTTGCAAAAACTAAGCTGACAGCCAGCGTTGTTAAGATAGTCGAATACAATTATGCGAGATTTTTGAAAGACGGCACAAGTAGTTCGAGTTAGAGGGAATCAAACTTCACCTGGTGTTCTTGCTTCTATAGACACCACTATCATCTTATCCTTAGACCTTGGTCGACTAATGGTTTATGGACTCTGAATTCTTTCTAGGTAAATCTATAGTGTCAATCAATTTCTTCATCAATAGATCGCGAGGATCATACGGAGTGCTAGGTCGGAAGACATGCTACCAAACTTACAAACTTTCATACTATTGGCTTTGGATCTTATGGGACATACATGGCATTGTCCTATCTCCTTAGTATCCTAGACATGTAATCACTTCTGAAGTCATTTTACCGAGAATTATGCTTCACCGTATACTCGGCGTGTGGTAAACCTTGGTTCTTTGATTCAGATGTGATATGCTATCAGATACCCTACCTTATCTCGACACTGGGTGACTATGATCAAGGAGGACCACTAGCCATAGTTTTTAGGAATATTCTATAAACCTATAATTCCTTAAAAATTCAACTCTAGGGTCGTGTCCTGCCAGTGCGCTGCTGGCTGCAGGGAATCTAGAGTCTTCATAATTAAATAAATGGCGAAGTGTTGTGTCCTGCCATTATGAGTTAACTAAATTCCTTTAACATCTGTAAAAATCTATGAGCTCCTAGAGATTCAAACAAGTTGCCTATGAAATAAAGTGTAAGCATTTGTCCTATCAGTCACAACCCTTAAGAAAAAGATTGAACAGGGAAATAACTGAGGACAAAGAAATACAAACATTCTAACTATTCCATGTGTACTCAATCCTTTGGGGAAACATTGATCGAAACTAACGTAAGGTTCATATATGGGTAACATAATCAGAAATTATACAAAATAATTATTCATAGGCAAAATAGGAACTAATAGGCAATTCAGACTAATATATGGGGATGATATCTAAAGAGCAAAGAGAAGGAATTGAACAATTTATCGTGGTTAGATCATAACTTATATGAAGCCCTGTCTCACCAAGTGAATAATCTATCCACCTTGGATCGTGTCGTCATATCGAGAGATAATAGTGTACCTATGGGGATCTAAAAAACTATCAAAATTAATAGCCTCATCTAAAATTATGACCTAGACTACCCATCGGTAAATTTGTATAAGGGACTCCTAGTCCTAGTCATTCTCTTAAAAATAATTCTTAATTCATGAATGAGCATTTCCTAGTCACAGGCTCGCAAAAGTACAACTAACTAAAGTACTATTATGAGTTCGCGTGATTTACGAAGACGACCCTGCATGGGCCACCACAAAAACTGTCACGACCCGCACCCATTTTTTTTTAAAACGGATACGAGACGTTTCCAAGCCAGCCTATGCCGCGTGTCGGCGGTAGAACGCTGTCACGGCCATGAAGATCAAAATTACAAATAATGCTCATTCACATAATTAATTTAACTTACAATGATCACAAGTTTTATATTTGTAGAAAAATAAACTTGTACAAATAATGAATGACTACAACTCAACTATCTATCTAGTCTCTAGGCTTTTGTCTGCAAGTATTTCCGTCCCCAAGCTAAGTGAATCCACGGCTAACCTGAAAATGTTAGTTTTTAGTCAAGAATGGAACGAGCACAATTCACTGAATGCAATTTCAAATAAAGAAAATGACTATAAATAAAGGTTAGACATCAATCATGAGTTTTGAAAATAAACAGTAAATACGGAAAACCAATATCAATAAATAGACACTAATTACTTTCTCCAACTGTTAGAGTACCTTTGATATGTGATCGGTCTGGGGTACTACACCGCACGGTCTACGAGGTCTACTTGCATGAAAAAAATACGGCTACAATGTCTACTTGCAAAAAATAAACACGGGCTACACTACTTGCAGAAAATAAACACGGACTACACTACTTGCAGAAAATAAACACGGGCTATACTACTTGCAGAAATAAACACGGGCTACACTACTTGCAGAAAATAAACGGTCTATGGTCAGATCACACATCCTTGGTACTTCTCATTCCCGATCAATAATTTATAATAGAGTATAAAATCACATAACCAATGACTATCAATGAAATATAGTAAAGATCAATATCGAAATGCAGACAAAAACTGTACTCGCCTGTGGTGCTCTGCTGGTGAAACCGACAGTCTGAACTACTCAATGTGCCACAATAGTCAAAACCCATACAACAGTCCCCGGAAACTGAAATAAACATTACCAATATTCTCAGAATAGTCAAAATAGCTAGAATTGCTTGTCCTTAAGTCTAATTCTGGACACAGGGGCAAAACGGTAATTTTGGGCCAAAACGGTATCCGCCGTTGGACCCGCTTTGCACCGAAAAGCGTGCCAGAGTCAACTGTCTCTAAAGTCGTCAAACTATATGACTACGGATCCAGTTTTTCGATATAAACCCAACCATATGTCCAAAGTTGGATTTTGGCGGGCCGTGCACAAAATCGCCCGTTGAGTGAGACCGTGGGGCCCGTAAAACGACGTACGATTCAACTGTCTCAGAATTGGACCAAACTTGGCATACAGGACCAGAAAAATGATATGGTCCTGCTGGCACAAGTTTTGTCTTGATCTGACGAGCGTGCACAAAGTAATTGAAGAATTTGCAAAGTGTACTACGGTGAATTTCGACGGATACGCATCAAATTCGTCGCGCACACGCGACCAATTTGAATTCCGTCCAAGCCCACATGACCACGAAGCCGTTACGCACCTTTTGATGCCTTCGGTTTGCGACCACGTCTCCCGAAATGACGGGACGCACGTCGTACCGTGGGTTTTTTTTTGATTTTCAAAACAGGTTTTCTGTAACTTTGGGTTCGAATATCTTTACATCCAGGGAATGGAAATTTAAACTAAAAGAAAGGTTTTTGAGGGCTACATGCAGTCTAAAATATCTTTCAGAAAAGTTTCAAGAATAATTAATAGGTTGATCGAAATCCGTCTCGAAACATGAGGGTTTCGACTGTCTTCAAGTTATCAGAAAACTAGTTTTCTATGATTTTCGAGTCGGTCTTTCGAATCGATGGGTTAATACCATGGGGTACTACTAGGTGGGTTGTCTAGAGGGTTATAAGGGCTGTCCGTAGGATTTTACGGGATCAAAAACGATCGACGATTAGAAAATCGACTGCAAACTACGTACCTGCAATCTGCTGTTGTTACACGCGTGCGCTGTTGTTGCGCGTGGTTCGCCGGCCGGTGGTGGCTCTTGGCGGCGACGCCCGCCTAGGGTGGCCGCGGGCAGTCCAGGGGTCACCCATGTCAAGGTCGGCGGGTTAGGGTTTGCTGAGAACAACTTCGATCAAAATCTATATATATATCCATATACGTATGCGGCTTAAAAAAACTCGGGTTGGGGTTGATTTGCTGAGTTCTGACTTGGGGTCGGGTGGGTTGATGTTTTAGTTAGGTTGGGCTGTTCCAAATGACTATGCTGCTGTTTGCATTCGGTTTAGTTGGCCGAGGGATTCAGCTAGGCTGGCCTGGGGAAGTTAGGCCCGGGCTAGCTGGGCTTTGTTTTTGGGCTGGGATGGTCAGTTTGGGATGGAAATCAGTTGGCCTGGGCTGGGCCCGGGGCAGCTACTGCTCTCTTATTTTACAACACACATACATATCTATATATACATAAATATGTATGTACAATATATACATATATATACATATACATATATTTACACACTTAGTCATATACATATTTATTTATACGTACATATTTACACCCCTGTATATTTATATACTATATATATATATATATATATAAAATATATATATATATATATATATATATATATATATATATATATATATTATATATATATATATATATATATATATATATATATATATATATATATATATATATATATATATTCATATACACATATATATCTAAAATCATATATGGATATCTATACATATATACGTATATTTATATCCGTACATATACCTATATACGAATATTTATATATAGAAAAGCAAGTGTAAAATATATATATATATATATATATATATATATATATATATATATATATATATATAGATATATATATATATATAGATATATATATATATATATATTCTTAAACTCACCAATACTTGTAATATTTTAAATATTTACCTATAGATAGAAAAGCAAGTGTATAGCTATATATATATATATATATATATATATATATATATATATATATATATATATATATATATATATGAATACTAGTAATAATATCCATAAAATCAAATTAAAATCCCAGTACTATCTATTCCTAGATTAGGACCTATTTCTATGAATATGAACACCTATATTATAACGTTTATTCGACACAAAAATATAATCCATTATAATACAATAATATTATCTAGTAATAACCTTAATAATATTGCTAATAAAATAATAATCATAATAATCATAACGAAATTCACTAAAGCAAATAAAGGCGTATATACCCATATGTACAGGCTAAAAATCATCATTTGAATAATAAAAAAACATTTTACAATTTTCGGGAAGGAGAGCTATAGCCGACTAATGGAGAAATGGTTAATCTCCGGCTCCCTGGAAATATGCTCTTTTTGCGACAAACCGGACCTCGTTTCGACCTCCCAATCAAAAGTTATGGCCCTTCAAAGTTTCAACTGGCCATAAAATTCAGGAGAATAATCATTCTTCGTGGTAATATCGCAGAAAATAGCCATTCTCCATGCTAAAACTACGGAGAATGGCCATTCTCCGTGCTAAAACCACGAAGAATGACCATTCTCCTTGTTAAATTGACCAAGAATAGCCATTCTCCGTGTTAAAATGACGGAGAATGGCCATTCTTCGTCAATTTAACAAGAAAAATGGCCATTCTCCATCATTTTAACACGAAGAATGGCCATTCTCAGTCATTTTATCACGGAGCCATTCTCCGTCATTTTAACACAGAGAATGGCCATTCTCCGTCATTTTGACATGGAGAATAGTCATTCTCTGTCATTTTAACACGGAGAATAGCCATTCTCCATCATTTTGACACAGAAAATGGTTATTCTCCTTTATTTTGACATGGATAAGGCCATTCTTCATGGTTTTAGCACCATTCTCCGTCATTTTAACATGGAGAATGGCCTTCCCCGTCATTTTGACACGAAGAATGGCCATTCTTCGTGTTAAAATGAGGCCATTCTCAGTCATTTTATCACGGAGTCATTCTCCGTCATTTTACCACAAAGAATGGCCATTCTCGATCATTTTGACACGGAGAATGGCCACTCCGTCATTTTAACACGAAGAATGGCCATTCTCCGTCATTTTGACACGGAGAATGGCCATTCTCCATCATTTTAACATGGATAAGGTCATTCTCCATGGTTTTAGCACGAAGAATGGCCATTCTTCGTATCATTTTGACACGAAGAATGGCCATTCTCCATCATTTTGACATGGATAAGGCCATTCTCCGTGGTTTTAGCACAGAGAATGGTCATTCTCCGTGATTTTAACACGGAGAATGATGGAGAACAGTCGACAGAAACCTAAAACCTATT
The DNA here is from genome assembly GCA_029216955.1 of Iris pallida. Taxonomy (NCBI): domain Eukaryota; kingdom Viridiplantae; phylum Streptophyta; class Magnoliopsida; order Asparagales; family Iridaceae; genus Iris; species Iris pallida. The sequence continues at coordinate 23,106 of JANAVB010004391.1, read as the reverse complement.
TTTTGTTTTTTTGTGAAAAAATTTTGTCAGGAACAAAAATTCAAGTGTTTTCGTTCTTCTTTCAAAACGATGCTAACTCTTATGGAAAAGAAGAAGATCTTCTCTCCACAATTGACCTAATCGTCGGAAAACTTCAAATCTCTCTACGACGACGATGATGAGTGATGATCGGAGTTCGACTGAAGAAAAGTACAGTAAAATACGAACGATCTTTGCGATCTCTGCTGAAGATGAATGGAATTCCGATCTCTCGTGAAGAAGAAGAAGACGAAAATCACAATCCAAATCTAAGTTTGTGCGAAGTGTAGTTATGGTATTATAAAGATGGCAATTTTGTAAATACAGAGCATCTAAAGGGAATCTTGGAATATTTAACGTAGAAATATATAATTCTGGGCATTTCGTAAAACCCATCCTGCGGGTGGGTGCGGGTGGGTTTTTCATACAAACCAATCCCAAAATTGGGTTTCTCAGCAATTTCCATATATATTTATATATATATATATATATATATATATATATATATATATATATATATATATATATATATATTGGGAATTTGACCCTACATTTATTTTCAAAGTGGGTTTAGAAATCCTAATAAATTATTAAGATTATTTTTACCTATTTAAGAAAATGTTTTTGACCTAAAATTATATTTAACAAATTAGGATATTTTGCCCTAAAATAATTTTTCTAGATTTTCAAATATTTATCAAAAATATTTTGACTAATAAAATATAGTTCCAAATATAATAAATATTTTTTAAAATAGTTATAGAAAATATTATGGAAATTCCCTCCGATCAGCATATTAGCTGTGACTAATCGTACTTTTCTTATTTCTTTGTGAATCCAGACTTCTTCATAACGACCCTGGCAATTCGAACTAAGTTGGACATTGCCAGATCGTCGCACAAACTCTATACAAAATACCTTGCTATATTTACTGCTCATTATATTTATTTTTAGCATTTATTTATTGTGTTTCATATTTGTTTAGTTTATATGTTATAAACTATGCGTCCAAGTCATACTTGGGTGCAAGCGACTGTATTAGTCATTTTTCGTTGCTTTCTTTTATTGTATGCACGTTGACTTAGTTTTAGCGGACTACCTTATTATTGTGGGATATCCTTATATCTCATTTGGCCATGACACTCACATAACACGATTTGAGACATTTTGCAAGGGGCACGACTTTCATATTTGACTGGCCATCAATTTGTAAGAAGTCATGTGACGGGTAGATAACCGTAACTGCTATGATTAGGACACAAAGACTCAAGCAGTTACGCAACTAGACATGTTATAGATATGACTTGGTCAGTGTAGGAATCTTGGGGGAGGACAGTTAGTAGTGTGTATGGAAAACTAAACAAGTAAACCATAGTCTCCGGATAGAACCATGACGTGATACAAATTGCAGATACCTTCAGACGTTTTGGAATGTTACAGGTGGATAAAGATGACTGGATTACAGTATATGTACACCACTAGCCTAATCTCACCCATACATATGAAAGTTGTCCTTAAATTGCACGTTAGACGGTTAGGTCACATTTGCATATTTATTTTCTAGGTAAATCTTTTGCATATTTATTTATCTAATATGACAGTTCATATAGCATGATGTTTTGTATCTTGTTACGTCTCTCTGAGGACCTGGTGACTCTCCAGGTATAGACATTCGACAGTATCCCGAGTAGTACGGTTCCAGACCAAACTCTTCTCTTGCAGACAAGAAGATTTCGTCCTTTGAGTCTATCTGATTTCCTTCTAGTTGATGGACTTATTTAATTGTTATCCTTTTTTTGTTTATTTCATTCTATTCTTTACATTCGCTTGGTAGTGGATTTGGCTCCACCCAATAAATATTTTATTTTTAATCTCAATTGCTATATTTGATTAAGTTATTTCCTTTATTGTTATCGTAGATGAGATATAGATATTATCTGTGACCATATTATATTGTTATGAGTTGGAGCTCTTATATTACAGCTTATGTGTGTATACCTGGATTCCATATATTGGAGTAGTCTTCGTATACATACAACTGGCATGTATATACTCCTAGTCCTATGTATATTGGGACTAGGGCATTATAGGCTCGGCACGGCAAAGATGATGCCGGCCGGGGAGGTGTATGGCGGATCTGGTGATTATGGTGGCGGTGGTTATCGATGTTGGTGGTAGGGGTCGCCGGAGGCGGTGGTGGAGATGGTTGATGGTTGTTGTGGTCGAGGTTAATGGTGGTGGTGCTGTCGATGTTGGTGGTGGTGGTGGAATATTGATGGTGGTCCGGGAGGAAAGTCGGTGGTGGTCAGTTCCAGCGAGGGTGGTTGAGTGGCCGGGCATGGATTCAACAGGGAGAAGGAGCGGCTGGTGGTGGTTTGGCTGGTGATGGAAGTTGTGGTGGACATGGATGGTAGCAGGCCGCCGGAGATGGAGATGGGGTTGATGGTGTGGTGGTGGTCAGGGAATGGAAGCTTGTCTTGATCAGCTGATGGCTGGGGAAGTTTTGGCTGGAAATTAGTTGTAATGAATTGTATATAATTTGTTTGTGAATTTTTGTGTATGGGGAATGTCCCATTATAGGTTTAGTATGCTTGGAAAGCAAGCATGTGCCATAAAAACTCTAAATGTAATTTATAAAATGGGGAGGGGAATGGAAGAAAATGTGATATTGGAGGAAGGTTCTAGGAAGATCCAAGACTTAGCTAGTCATGGCTAATTAACTAATTTATAAATTAGTCCTAACTAATTATGACAAATTAACCATGACTAATCCTAATAGATTTTCGAAAATAAAATTATTTGACATTCCAAAAATTCAAGAAATTTTTATAAATTCTAAAAATTTTGGGATTTTTTTATCAACTCCACAAAATTATTGGAAGTTGATTACAAGGGGTTACACCATTTGACCAGCATTGATGTCCATCATCAAGCTTGTATTGCACAACAAATTTCTTGGGATCATGTCACTCCCTGATTCCGGTATACGTATTTTTAGTACGTATACTGCTTATTTGTATTTACGTATATTTATACGATATTTATTTTGTTGTATTTCTTCATGTATATCCCAAATTATTTGACAAAATAATATTTTGTAATTTATTTTCTGTGATTTTAGTTTACAGTTTTGGCTCTAATTGGGTGACATGTTCTCGGTTCACTTGAACCCGTTGGGTCATCATGAACCAACTTGGTTTAGGCTTTTATATAAAACCCCATTCCTTTTCTCTCCCCTCATTCATTCCTCATAACTCCTCTCATTTACTTCCTTCACCCAACCAAAGGCAAGTATCAACTTGCACAAGGGAGAGATCCATCATTTTCCATTTTTACTTCAAAATTTTTACCAAAACTTGTTCTTCTCCTCATTCTCTACTAGATTAGAACTCGGAATTTTCTGATTGGAAGCTTTAATTTTTGTAGATCTAAGTTTTAAACATTTTCGGTTTTCCTTGGTTTTGATCTACTAAACTCCATCATTTTCAAGTTTTAATGGTTCTATGTTGTAGAGAATTGAATTTTACTCAAGATTGAACTTTGAAAATCGAAATTTGGTTAAGATTTGACTTAGTTATGATTTTTGGAGTTTTTTTTTTAGGGTTCATGGTTCTTCCCTCTCAGTTGAGGGGAAGAAGATGAACAGTGCCCTGTGTCCGCGCCCTCCGCGCGCGCGCATCCCGCGCCGCGCTTATGGGAGGTCCCGCGCCCCTGTGTCCGCGCCCTCCGCGCGCGCGCATCCCGCGCCGCGCTTATGGGAGGTCCCGCGCCCCTGTGTCCGCGCCCTCCGCGCGCGCGCATCCCGCGCCGCGCTTATGGGAGGTCCCGCGCACCTGTGTCCGCGCCCTCCGCGCGCGCGCATCCCGCGCCGCGCTTATGAGAGGTCCCGCGCCCCAGTCCGCGCCCTCGCGTGTCCGCGCCCTGCGTGGTCCGCGCCCCTGCGCCCTGCGTGGTGCCTGCGCCCGCGTGGTCTCCCGCGCCGCGTGGTTCCAGCACGCGTGGTCTCCTGCGCCCTGCGTGGTGCCCGCGTGGTCTCCTGCGCCCTGCGTGGTGCCCGCGCCCGCGTGGTCTCCTGTGCCCTGCGTAGTGCCTGCGCCCTGCGTGGTCCGCGCCCCTGCGCCCGCGTGGTCTCCCGCGCCCTGCGTGGTCGTCATGCGCCCGACCGTTTTTTTCCGCGCCCGTGTGGCCGTCCGCGCTCATGACCGCGCCCTCGCCCGCCACGCGCCCGCGCCATGGAGGTGACGCGCCCGCGTTGGTTGGCCGACCTTGCCTTAGTACCTAGTCAGCCTGTCCCTGGTTTTCCATTTTTCATGCTACCTTGGCTTATATACGTGTATATGTATTGGTTTGTGTATGCGATATATCCTTACGCCTTTTGTCCTGAGCATGAATCTGACCCTGGAGAACAAAGTGTTCCTACTCGCTACATGTGCCTGAATGTCCCGGTTCTCGTTCATGCTTGACAAATGACTCGTAATCCCACGTGGCGCATTGTAATGTTGTAATACACTAAGGAGGGTAGAACATGTTGACATACTGATCGGCATGGATCCTCACTTGGGGTACTCGTACTACGGTACGACATTCTAGGAGGATGATCATGCAGGCCACAGCATGAGGATCCAAGGTTTCACCTAGGGCTAAATTAGGCAACTAAATATACTAGATGCATGGGAAGGGCAAATCCCGAGATCGTGTTACACCAGCCGCCTTGAGATATTGTCTTGACGCGCCGGCTGGTCTCCACGGATACTGTGTCATCTGCAACGAGTGGATGATTGTATCCGATTAATTCCTGCTACATATTATATGTTTTAGCAAGGTAGCCTTACGAGGGACCTGTGCTCAAATCATACCTGTCTACGAGAACCCCTGGGTTGGCTAGTCTTGCTGGAAAGATGCGATCTGAGGACTCTGATAATTAATGCGAGGATAACCTCGCCATACTAGAAACTCGTAGACTTGACCGGCCGTGAAAATGACTTGCTTGTATTTTTCTTTTACCTTCCGCGAGTAACTGAGGAAAGCAGACTGTTATGGTGCGTGATCCAACCCTTGTTCTTGTTTGATTGTTGGGTTGGTTATCGTACTATGACAGGCTGCGGACCGAAGTTACGAACGGAAGCCTTAATTTGATTGTGATGTGTTACTCCTGTGAATGACTAAGGAACATGGCCCACCGCGGTACGTGATCCAACCCATATTCTTGTTTGATTGTTGGGTTGGTTATCGTGCTGCGATGGTCTGTCGACCGAAGTCACGACCAGGAGATCTTCTTACTTATATCTGTAAACTTATGTGAAGGTCATAGAGTGCGACGCATCCCGGCTCCATGTGGCACCTTTTGTCCTTGTTTGGTTGTAAGGGTGCCAGATGGGTCCGACGATGTAGCGCTACCCTATAGCCGCAGCATAAGCTTTATTCTTATCATTATAACTGGGTTTTATCTTAACTCTTGTGCCCCTTTGGCGGTACTTGCTATTCGGGGCTGACCCCGCTGGTTTTGTTTGGCCAGATTCCGTAGCAGAGCCTGAGGACACGATCTTCCTCCCTGACATCCATGGTGCATACTAGGAGCATGGTAGTTCGGGGACTCGAGTGGGTTTCTTCTCCACCACTCCTGCTTATACTTTTGCGGCGTTTAGCCACCGGCACCTGTTAGCCGGATTACTCGATATTTTGTATCGGTACATAATTATAATTAAACAGACTGCAGCTGTGTATAATTTTGTACTCCTGACTCTCTGAGATAGCTAAATTATAAAGCTAGTCTCTCATGATCATTTTGATGAAGCGTCAGGGATGCCTTACTGCTTTATCTTTAATGTTCATCTATTTGCTGATATGATTTGATTGATTGAGACATAGGACTCTGTGGGACCATAGGAGACTTGATTGTAGCATGTACCCCCTAGTCTCTCGACAGCCACGATCGCCGTATGACGTTACGTACCTCATATGGAGTAGCTGGCCTAGTCCGTCCTCGTATTTCGGTACTGGGGCGTGACAAGGTTTTAGTGGTGGCCCATGCAGGTCTGATATTCAGACTTGTGGGGTATTGCGAATTATTAGGAGTCTCAATCAAAACTTGTTCCCCTTGAAATTCTGTTTCGAATTCTCTGTCCTTGCCTTGATCTCTAACTTGACTTGCATCCTTGAAATCTTCCTCGTCCGAACTTGATAATCTTATATTCTTCTCCATAGGGGTGCTTCATTCTCAGTAGCAGGAGAGGCCCATGAGGAAGAGCAGCAAGAGCATGGCTCGACTGGGCAGCAACAGGGAAGAGAACCTTCTCCAGTGCAGGCACGAGCAGAAAGGGAACCAGAGGCAGTGCAGCCGCAGGTGATTGAAACTCCTGCAGCACCAGCAGCGACGGCAGTACCAGACGCCGTAGCACTGCTGGAGATCATCCGGGGGTTTCTTGTCACTAACCAACAGCAACAGACTCGGCAGCAGGAGCAGAACGTGTTGCTGAACCAAGGGATTCAGTTAGCTCTTGAGAGGAGTGCCGGGGTTGACTCGGGAGCATCAGGAAGATTCCGTCGCTTGAACTCGAGGTATTTTGATGGCACGGAGGATGCCATCACTGCGGATACATGGATTCAAGACATTGAAGCCATTCTTGTGGCAGCCAAGGTTCCAGATGATGAGAAGGTTGACCAGGTCAAACTGGTACTTCAGGATCTTGCCCGCGACTGGTGGGCATCAGAAGAAGTTGGTATAAGACGCCCTGTTCGTTGGACCACCTTCAGTGACAGATTCAAGGCCAAGTATTTTGGCATAGTAGCTCGATATGAGCTCCAGCAGAAGTTCATCAGTCTCAAGCAAGCAGGCAAGACCGTAGATGGGTATACAGCAGAGTTCTGCAGATTGTGTCGTTTCGCACCAGCAATGGTGGCAACGGAGCCAGAGAAAGCTATGAGGTTCCAGCAGGGACTTCATTTGGAATTATTGCAGCTTATGAAAGGACACGACTACCAGACGTTTGACGCTGTCTTGACGGCAGCCCGGAGGCACGAGCTTACCCAGCAGAGGTTGGCATCAAGGGCAGGAGGTCAGAAGAGATCTCATTCTCAGGTTGGAGGAGGAGCAATGCAGCGAACATCGGCACCAGCACCCGGTGTACGTATTCATGATGCAGGAGCGCCGCGGAGGACGGCCGTGTCAACTAATACAGCGCCAGTTCGGCATCAGCAGCCGAGAAACCAGCAACAGCGTCAGGGAGCACCCCAGGGCTGTACATTTTGTGGGAAGGCAGGGCACACGAGGGAGGTGTGCCGGTCAGCGAATGGCTTATGCTTGAGGTGTGGTAGTTCAGACCACCGTATTTCCACCTGTCCTATGATGCAGAGGCCAGGAGGGCCAGCTCAGCAGTTTCCAGCATTGCCAGCTCCGGTGGCAACCCCGAGTGGAGGGCCAATATTAGCAGTAAGGCCCCTAGCCCAGCGTCTACCAACGCAGGCTCAGATGTTCCGCCAGGCACAGGAAGCCGAAGGCCCGCAGAGGCAGCAACAGCATGGTCGAGGAAGGCCGCAACAAGGGGCTCCGCGGGGCCAGGCTCTCACATTGACCTTGGGAGAGGCTCTAGCATCTAGTGATGTGGTGGCAGGTAAAATTCTCGTCACCTCATTTCCTGCTGTAGCATTATTTGATTCAGGCGCTACTCATTCATTCATTTCTGCACAATATGCTACACGGATTGGATTAGAGTTTGAGGCATTGCCGGAGAGGATGGATATACTCACCGGCAATGGGCTCGTAGAAGTTAGCAGAGTGCGCTTTTCATGTCCGATGGAGGTGTGTGGGCATTTATTGCCCGCCTCATTGATTGAATTCCCTATGGGGAATTTTGATGTCGTTCTTGGCATGGACTGGTTGAGAGACAGTCATGCGACCATTGATTGTAGAGGAGGTAGGGTCATATTCAGCATTCCTGGGATGGAGCAGTTCATCTTTACTCGAACCTTGAAGAATCAGGCCGGAGGCGTCATCTCAGCAGCAGTGTCAGAGCCAGGACAGATTCCGAGAGTGGTCGAAGATTTTCTCGACGTCTTTCCTGATGAGCTCCCAGGGATACCCCCAGTCAGAAAGGTAGAATTTAGCATTGAGTTGAACCCTGGAACGAGGCCTATTGCAGACAGAGTTTACAGAATGTCGCCGTCAGAACAGGATAAGTTGTATCAACATGAAGAAGAGTTGAAGTCTAAGGGATTCATCCGAGACAGTAAATCGCCCTGGGCCGCGCCAGTGATTCTAGTTCCCAAGAAGGATGGATCGACGAGGATGTGCATCGACTACCGCAAGCTGAATGCAGTAACAGTGAAGAATAAGTACCCGCTACCAAGGATTGATGACCTGTTTGACCAGTTGAGCAAGGCCAGTATTTTTTCTAAGATCGATCTTCGGTCGGGATACTATCAAGTAAGAGTCCGGGAGCAAGATATACCGAAGACAGCATTCAGATCTAGATATGGACATTATGAGTTTTTAGTAATGCCCTTTGGACTAACCAATGCCCCCGCAGTATTCATGGATTTAATGAACCACATCTTTCTGCCGTATTTGGATAAATTTGTGGTGGTGTTCCTAGATGACATTCTTGTCTATTCCAGCAGTGAAGAGGAGCATGAGAAACATCTTAGGACTGTCTTGCAGACATTGAGGGAGCATCAACTTTATGCGAAGCTCGACAAGTGTGAATTCTGGTTAGATCACATTTCGTTCCTGGGGCATGTAATTTCTGGGGCAGGAGTGTCAGTGGATCCGAAGAAGATTGAGACCGTAGAGCATTGGCCGGTCCCGAGAACAATTGCAGAAGTACGAAGTTTCTTAGGATTAGCTGGTTACTACAGAAGGTTCGTGGCGGACTTTGCCAGGATCTCTGCGCCCTTAACGCGTTTGACGCACAAGGATGCAGAGTTTGTTTGGTCAGCTAGCTGTCAGGCATCATTTGAAGAATTGAAGAAGAGGTTGATCTCAGCCCCGATCTTGACGCTTCCGGTAGGAGCGGGAGGCTTTACAGTATATTGTGACGCATCTGGGAGGGGTCTTGGGTGTGTATTGATGCAGCATGGAAAGGTGATAGCATATGCGTCTCGGCAGCTTCGAGACCATGAGAAGAATTACCCGACTCACGATTTAGAGTTAGCAGCTGTGGTGTTTTCACTCAAGTTGTGGAGGCATTATTTATATGGAGATCGAGTAGAGATTTATACTGATCATAAGAGTTTGAAATACGTATTCACGCAGCGAGATTTGAACATGAGGCAAAGAAGATGGTTAGAACTACTGAAGGATTTTGATGTGGATCTTCAGTATCATCCAGGCAAGGCGAATGTAGTTGCAGATGCACTGAGTAGGAGAGACAGTGCTTTTATCTTGACTTCGCAGAAGCACATTCTAGCAGATCTTCAGAATATGGGGATTGAGGTAATTTTGCCAAGGGATATGGGAAGAATGACCAGCATGCAGATTCAGTCAACCTTGGTAGAGAGGATCAGGGTAGCACAAGCAGAAGATCCACAGATTCAGAAGTTGCGGTCAGAGTGTGAATCAGGCCGTAGGAAGGAATTAGTAATTCATGAGGATGGTACGCTCAGGTTTGGAAATAGACTCTGTGTGCCGAGTGGAGACCTTCGGCAAGAAGTTATGTCCGAAGCTCATAGTTCTATTTACTCCATTCATCCAGGAGGAACGAAGATGTATCGAGATATCAGGCAGTACTTTTGGTGGAATGGCATGAAAAGGGAGATAGCGAGATTTGTATCCAAGTGTCTGGTATGCCAGCAGGTGAAAGCCGAGCAGCAGAGACCAGCAGGATTGCTTCAGCCGCTTCCTATCCCAGAATGGAAATAGGAACACATCACGATGGATTTTGTGACCGGTTTACCTAGATCCCCGACTGGTAAAAATGCAGTTTGGGTGATAGTAGATCGACTCACGAAGGTCGCTCATTTCCTTCCCTTCCGAGTTGGACAGACTACTGAGCAGTTAGCAGAAATGTACATGAAGCAGATAGTAAGGCAGCACGGTATTCCAGTTAGTATAGTATCAGATCGGGATACGCGGTTTACTTCCCATTTTTAGCGGAGCTTGTACCAAAGTTTGGGGACCAAGTTAAGATTCAGTACAGCATATCATCCGCAAACCGACGGACAGTCAGAAAGAACCATTCAGACATTAGAAGATATGCTACGGGCGTGTACATTAGATTTTGGTGGATCTTGGGAGGACCACTTCCATCTAGTGGAGTTCTCCTATAACAACAGCTACCAGGCTAGCATTCAAATGGCCCCGTTCGAAGCATTGTACGGAAGGAAGTGCAGGTCCCCTTTGGCATGGGACGACGTCGGAGAACGAAAGTTGTTGGGACCAGAGATAATCACGCAGACTGTGGAGATAGTTAAGTGGGTCAGAGAGCGCCTTCGAGTTGCACAGGACCGACATCGTCATTGGGCAGATCAGCATCGTAGGCCTCTAGAGTTCAGAGTTGGCGACCAAGTGTTTCTGCGGATTTCGCCAACTCGGGGTATCATTAGATTTGGAACCCGAGGAAAGCTTAGTCCAAGACACGTTGGTCCTTTCAAGATTCTCGCTCGGGTAGGCGATGTGGCTTATCGACTTGCCCTTCCGCCTTCGTTAACTGGCATACATGATGTGTTTCATGTGTCCCAGTTACGTGGGTATGTCCCGGATCCAAGTCATGTCCTCGATCATTCAGAGTTAGTCGTTGGTACCGACTTAACTTACGAGGAACAACCCGTATCTATTTTAGACCGACGAGAGAAGGTACTCAAGAATCGGACGATAAGCCTTGTCCGTGTTTCTTGGAATCATCACTCTCCGGGAGAGTCAACTTGGGAGCGCGAGGACGAGATCCGATCTCGGTATCCGCATTTGTTTGGTTTGTGAGGTATATCTTTATGCCATAATGACGCGATTCCACATTCACTGCACCTGCTTGTATTATACTTTTGTGATGTAGATAATAACTGCTTGTTAGTTAACTTGCATGTGATTGTGCCTTGCTTGTCCTGATCTTTCAATCCTGTCTTGGCTGAAATTCCGAGGACGGAATTTTTCTAAGAAGGGTAGAGATGTCACTCCCTGATTCCGGTATACGTATTTTTAGTACGTATACTGCTTATTTGTATTTACGTATATTTATACGATATTTATTTTGTTGTATTTCTTCATGTATATCCCAAATTATTTGACAAAATAATATTTCGTAATTAATTTTCTGTGATTTTAGTTTACTGTTTTGGCTCTAATTGGGTGACATGTTCTCGGTTCACTTGAACCCGTTGGGTCATCATGAACCAACTTGGTTTAGGCTTTTATATAAAACCCCATTCCTTTTCTCTCCCCTCATTCATTCCTCATAACTCCTCTCATTTACTTCCTTCACCCAACCAAAGGCAAGTATCAACTTGCACAAGGGAGAGATCCATCATTTTCCATTTTTACTTCAAAATTTTTACCAAAACTTGTTCTTCTCCTCATTCTCTACTAGATTAGAACTCGGAATTTTCTGATTGGAAGCTTTGATTTTTGTAGATCTAAGTTTTAAACATTTTCGGTTTTCCTTGGTTTTGATCTACTAAACTCCATCATTTTCAAGTTTTAATGGTTCTATGTTGTAGAGAATTGAATTTTACTCAAGATTGAACTTTGAAAATCGAAATTTGGTTAAGATTTGACTTAGTTATGATTTTTGGAGTTTTTTTTTTAGGGTTCATGGTTCTTCCCTCTCAGTTGAGGGGAAGAAGATGAACAGTGCCCTGTGTCCGCGCCCTCCGCGCGCGCGCATCCCGCGCCGCGCTTATGGGAGGTCCCGCGCCCCTGTGTCCGCGCCCTCCGCGCGCGCGCATCCCGCGCCGCGCTTATGGGAGGTCCCGCGCCCCTGTGTCCGCGCCCTCCGCGCGCGCGCATCCCGCGCCGCGCTTATGAGAGGTCCCGCGCCCCAGTCCGCGCCCTCGCGTGTCCGCGCCCTGCGTGGTCCGCGCCCCTGCGCCCTGCGTGGTGCCTGCGCCCGCGTGGTCTCCCGCGCCGCGTGGTTCCAGCACGCGTGGTCTCCTGCGCCCTGCGTGGTGCCCGCGTGGTCTCCTGCGCCCTGCGTGGTGCCCGCGCCCGCGTGGTCTCCTGCGCCCTGCGTGGTGCCTGCGCCCTGCGTGGTCCGCGCCCCTGCGCCCGCGTGGTCTCCCGCGCCCTGCGTGGTCGTCATGCGCCCGACCGTTTTTCCCGCGCCCGTGTGGCCGTCCGCGCTCATGACCGCGCCCTCGCCCGCCACGCGCCCGCGCCATGGAGGTGACGCGCCCGCGTTGGTTGGCCGACCTTGCCTTAGTACCTAGTCAGCCTGTCCCTGGTTTTCCATTTTTCATGCTACCTTGGCTTATATACGTGTATATGTATTGGTTTGTGTATGCGATATATCCTTACGCCTTTTGTCCTGAGCATGAATCTGACCCTGGAGAACAAAGTGTTCCTACTCGCTACATGTGCCTGAATGTCCCGGTTCTCGTTCATGCTTGACAAATGACTCGTAATCCCACGTGGCGCATTGCAATGTTGTAATACACTAAGGAGGGTAGAACATGTTGACATACTGATCGGCATGGATCCTCACTTGGGGTACTCGTACTACGGTACGACATTCTAGGAGGATGATCATGCAGGCCACAGCATGAGGATCCAAGGTTTCACCTAGGGCTAAATTAGGCAACTGAATATACTAGATGCATGGGAAGGGCCAATCCCGAGATCGTGTTACACCAGCCGCCTTGAGATATTGTCTTGACGCGCCGGCTGGTCTCCACGGATACTGTGTCATCTGCAACGAGTGGATGACTGTATCCGATTAATTCCTGCTACATATTATATGTTTTAGCAAGGTAGCCTTACGAGGGACCTGTGCTCAAATCATACCTGTCTACGCGAACCCCTGGGTTGGCTAGCCTTGCTGGAAAGATGCGATCTGAGGACTCTGATAATTAATGCGAGGATAACCTCGCCATACTAGAAACTCGTAGACTTGACTGGCCGTGAAAATGACTTGCTTGTATTTTTCTTTTACCTTCCGCGAGTAACTGAGGAAAGCGGACTGTTATGGTGCGTGATCCAACCCATGTTCTTGTTTGATTGTTGGGTAGGTTATCGTACTATGACAGGCTGCGGACCGAAGTTACGAACGGAAGCCTTAATTTGATTGTGATGTGTTACTCCTGTGAATGACTAAGGAACATGGCCCACCGCGGTACGTGATCCAACCCATGTTCTTGTTTGATTGTTGGGTTGGTTATCGTGCTGCGATGGTCTGTCGACCGAAGTCACGACCAGGAGATCTTCTTACTTATATCTGTAAACTTATGTGAAGGTCATAGAGTGCGACGCGTCCCGGCTCCATGTGGCACCTTTTGTCCTTGTTTGGTTGTAAGGGTGCCAGATGGGTCCGACGATGTAGCGCTACCCTATAGCCGCAGCATAAGCTTTATTCTTATCATTATAACTGGGTTTTATCTTAACTCTTGTGCCCCTTTGGCGGTACTTGCTATTCGGGGCTGACCCCGCTGGTTTTGTTTGGCCAGATTCCGTAGCAGAGCCTGAGGACACGATCTTCCTCCCTGACATCCATGGTGCATACTAGGAGCATGGCAGTTCGGGGACTCGAGTGGGTTTCTTCTCCACCACTCCTGCTTATACTTTTGCGGCGTTTAGCCACCGGCACCTGTTAGCCGGATTACTCGATATTTTGTATCGGTACATAATTGTAATTAAACAGACTGCAGCTGTGTATAATTTTGTACTCCTGACTCTCTGAGATAGCTAAATTATAAAGCTAGTCTCTCATGATCATTTTGATGAAGCGTCAGGGACGCCTTACTGCTTTATCTTTAATGTTCATCTATTTGCTGATATGATTTGATTGATTGAGACATAGAACTCTGTGGGACCATAGGAGACTTGATTGTAGCATGTACCCCCTAGTCTCTCGACAGCCACGATCGCCGTATGACGTTACGTACCTCATATGGAGTAGCTGGCCTAGTCCTTCCCCGTATTTCGGTACAGGGGCGTGACAGATCATATTCTTCGTAATTACTGGTACATATTTTACATTCTTTGAGGTAAGTGACTTCCCTGAAGTCAGCTTCAACAGCCCCATTTCGATCCTCGGAACTTCATCTTGTGACTTGTTCGCCATTAGAACCTTCTCAAAAGTAGGTTTGTACTTGGTGAACAACTCCTTTTTGAGCACATGTGGCAAGAGACACCCATGTCCACCCACTAGTCAGTGTCCACTCCAGATGAGTCAACTAGCAATCATAGCAACCAAGTTAAGCTTACCTTACTTTTTTTGTTTTGGCTTTGGTTTGGGCTTGGACCTACAATCCTTCTTGTAGTGGCCTTTCTTGCCACAATTAAGCATGTCCTGTTGTTGCTAGAATTTGGCTTGAATGAGGACAACTTCACCTTCAAATGGCTGGAATCCTTCTTCTTATTATTGTAGGAAGCCTCCCACTTGCCCTTTGAGTATCCATAATGCACCATATTTGCCTTAGCAAACTATTTAGACAGAATGTCAACTTGATTTGACCTCTGGCTTTGTCTTCGATGTGGATCCAATACATAAGATCCTCTAGTTGAATCTTCTTATTTTTGCGGTATATGTCTATTTTGAACTTGATCTAACCTAGAGGAAATTTGGTGACGACAACACCCTGTCACGCCCCAGTACCGAAATACGGAGACGAACTAGGCCAGCTACCCCGTATAAGATGCGAAGATGTCATACGACGATTGTGGCTGTCAAGAGATTAGGGGGTGCATGCTACAATCAGGTCTCCTATGGTCTCACAAAGCATCTATGTCTCAATCAATCAACCAAGAAGCAGTAATAATGATCATATAAGATAAAGCAGTAAGGCGTCCCCGATGCTTCATCAAAATGATTCATGAGACTTGTCACGACCCGCACCCGCTTTCGGACGCGAGCTCGTGAGCAAGCCAGATACGTATCGAACGGACTCCAGTCCGACTCGAGTATGTATAAGCTGTCCAGGGCATGGTATCATGTCTAATCTAAACTATATCTCAATCCACAAGAATCATGTAAAACAAGAATGAACAAGTATGGGTCATGGTCTGCAGCCTATTAGCATATTATTCGATTAGACTCCAAGAATGATATGAGTCTATAAAGTAAAGCTGATAAGCAGAATATATCATAAAAGTAAGAGAAAGATAGTAAATCAATATCACTAACAAAATACCTGAATCATGCAGATGAAGTCAACTACCACATGCTCAGCTAACTAACTCCATGCAATCAGCTACCTGAAGAGATCATCAGGTCCTCAAAGGACTAGCAAGATACATAAAACATGCCTACTAATATGACAGTAAATAACAGGCGTGGAGGATAAGAACACTGCAAGAAGAACATCTAAGGACGACGAGTCGTGAGGAAATGTAATACTAGACTTGGCTACCAATCAATCGATTAACCTCTATAGCTTGTAGTACAATGCAAGATACTCCCAATCTATAGTAGATTTTGACTGTAATACAATGCAAGATAATCCCAGTCAAGATTAGCCAATTCTAGTATCGATCTCCTCTCCTAAAGGATATAAAGTCAAGTAGACTCCTATAAATCGTAGTATAATGCAAGATACTCCCAATTTATAGTGCCGCAAGTAAAGTCAATCGATCAATATATGCTATAGGTCATAGTACAATGTAAGATACTCCCAATCTATGGCATGTCTCAAGTCAAGTCAATCAAGTGATATCAAGGTAGAAGAATCGACTAGGTCGTAGTACAATGTAAGATACTCCCAAGCTATAGTATGTCTCAACTGTAGTACAATGCAAGATACTCCCAGTCGAGAATGTTCAAGGACAAATATAAAAACTAACAACTCAATCACGAGAAAAGAGTAACACAAAGAGACCAATATTCTAGCAATGTCAAACATCCTATACGTGCATGTAATCTAGAACAAGTAAAACAATCCAGGACGAATCAATCATAATACGGAATCATGTGACAACATGAAAAGGACTACAATAAGAAAAGAGAAACCATGTAAATACTGTATATGTTCGGCAAGGTATACTTGCCTGGAGGTTGCACGGAGAACCAACAATGTATCGCCAATCAATCAAGTCAGAAAGTCCAAGTCATCACAACTGTCTCCGAAAGCTGAAATAAACGTTACCAATATTCTCAGAATAGTCAAATTAGCTAGGATTGCCTGTCCTTAAGTCCAATTTTGGACACAGGGGCAAAACAGTAATTTCGGGCAAAAACGATGTCCGCCGTTGGATCTGCTTTGCACCGAAAAGCGTGCCAAAGCCTATGGTCTCTAAAGTCGTCAAACTACATGTCTACGGATTCAGTTTTCCGAAACGAACCAAACCGTATGTCCAAAGTTGGATTCCGACGGGCCGTGCACAAAATCGCCCGTTGAGTGGGAACCGTGGGGCCCGCAAAACGACGTATGATTCAACTGTCTCAGAATTGGACCAAACTTGGCATACAGGACCAGAAAAACGATACGACCTGTTGGCGTAAGTTTCGTCTCGATCTGACGAGCGTGCACAAAGTAATTGAGAAACTTGCATAGAGGCCGATACGGTGAATTTTGACGGATACGCATCAAATTCGTCGCACACACGCGACCAATTTGAATTCCGCCAAAGCCCACACGACCACGAAGCCGTTACGCACCTTTCGATGCCTTCGGTTCGCGACCACGTCGCCCGGAATGGCGGGACGCACGTCGTATCGAAGAATTTTTCTAATTTCCAAACTATTTTTGCCAGGTTTTTCCTGATTTTTAAAATGATTTAACTTCCTGTATAAACCACTAGAATTAAAACTAATAATTGGGTTTTAATCCCTGTTAGGTTGTCTAAAATACTATTTAATTAGATTTTCAAATTCCTCTCGGGATTGACGACAAATCGCCTTCCAAAACCTACGTTGGGACTGGGTTTCTTTCCTGTTTTAAACAGGTTTTTCGGCCACTTTGGCCTCGATTCTCGTCACGTACACAGCAAAATAAAACTTTCTACTTGAAGGAAAGTAAAGTAGTAAGGTTAGGAACATACCTAAAAAGACAGGTTGCAAAAACATTGATCGTGTGCGACGGTATGTCGCTGCGAACTTGACCCCGTGCGGCCTGTGCTACTAGCTTGGCTCCGTTCAGTCCGCCGGCGCGCGCGCGGGTCGGCGGCGACCCTGGCCGGCCGGCGGTGGTCCTGCGGTGGCGCGCGCACACAGGGAGGAGGCGCGTGGGAGTTAGGGTTTGGGTTATGCTGTTCCTTTCGATTTTTTCCTTCTCTCGGGTCTTCCTATATAACTATATATGTGCGATTATATACACTGTGGTCAACCCTGGGGTCGGGCTCAATTGGATTGCTGCTGGGAAAAAATTTGTGCGGGCTGCATGCTGGTATGGGCTGTGGGGCTTGGGCCTGAGCCTGGTTTGTTTGATTGGCATGGCCTGTTTCTTTTATATATATATATATATATATATATATATATATATATATATATATATATATATATATATATATATATATATATATATATATATATATATATATATATATATAAAAGAATATATATATATATATATATATATATATATATATATTCTTTTATATATATATATATATATATATATATATATATATATATATATATATATATATATATATACAAAATGGCAGCTTCTCTTTCCCCAGAGCTCCTCCCCCCTTCCTCCGGCCGGCCTAGGCCGGCCGCCCCTCTCCCTCGGTCCCCCAGTGCCTCGCTGGCCTTTCTCGGTGGTCTCCCTTGATGTCGCCCCCCTGGCCCCCAGAGTCGCGGGACTGGCTCCATCTCTTCTTCCCCACCGCCCTCCAGTCCCGCTCTCCTCCTCCTCCTCCTCCTCCTCCACCTCCACTCTCCCCCTCGCCGCCGGCGATTCTTCCCTCCGCGCAGCCCGCAGGGCGCATCCCCGCATCGGCCATTCAGAGCGTCCTTCTCCCCTCGCTGAGCGCGGCAGACTGCCCCCCGTGCCCCTCGGTCCTGGCCGGCGGCTCCGCCGCCTCCGGCACCCTCCGGCTCCTCCACCGGGATCCCGCCCTCTCCCCCTGTTCAAACTCTCCGTTCCACCCCTCGGGCGGCGTGAGCCTCTTCCCCAATGGCCTCGGGCCCAACGCCCCCCAGCCCCTCGGGTTTCCCGCTGATGGCGCGCGCCCCGAGTCTGCTGACCGCATCGATTCCGAGATCCCTCCTGCTGTTGCGCAGCTTGTGGAGCAAGTCTCCACCCTCTTTGCGCAGCAGTTAGCTTCCCTCCTTGTGCAGCAGGCTTTGGCGCTTTCCAAGGGTGGGCCCCTCCCTACATGCGCAATCTATATCCCATCCCTCCCTTTGCGCGGAACAGCACTCCCCCCCACATGCGCAATCCAGTTCCCGTCACTCCCTTTGCGCGGATCAGCACCCCCCTTGCGCAATCGAACCTCCCCCCTCTTGCGCGCCTATCCCTCTTCCTCCAGTCACCGTTCCCCCTTCCACCCACCTCCTCCCCCTCCCAGTGCGTCCCCCCTCTGTGCGCGGCCCGACAACTCCCCCTCTGCTCAGTCCCTCCTTGTCGCGGCTACTCCCCAGCCCTCTCCGGCCCCCTCCTCCGGCATCCCCGGTGTCTCGAGCCCCCCCTGTTGCTTCCCAGCCCAGGCACCTCCGCGCCCGTCTCCTCCCCGCCTCATCCATCCCCTGTGCCGTCCCCCCGGGCGCCTCCTCCGCGGTGGAGGCTGCAGCGGTGCCCCCCCCAGCGCAGGAGTCTCCGGCCCGTGCGGCGCACCTCCATCCACCGCCCCTCCTCCACCTTGCGCAGGGGTCATACCCTCCCCGAGTGGCCCCTCCTCCGTCCGATCAGGCTCTGCGGGTCCCTCTTCTCCTGGACCGGCTCAGCCCTCCTTCGCAGCCATTCTGCGCCCGGACCTCGCCCCCTCGAAGGGTCCTATTCTCTCCGACATTCACCTGCCGGACACAGACTATTCTTCAGGGTCCCCTGCTCCAGTCATCTCCTTTTCCGACGTAGAAGTGTCCTCGCTGTCTACGGCCTTCCCCCACACCTTCATTCTGAAGTTCTCCTCGGGATGCCCCAAAATTGCCAAGGTCCAGGAAGCGATAGCCAAGTGGAACCTCTCATCTGACTATCGTGTGGCCCCTCTCGACCCCAGGCACATCCTCCTCCATCTATCCTCGGACCGAGATCACAGGACCGTGTGGTCCAAGGGCACAGCCAAAATCGAATCCCACCACATGAAGATAATCAAATGGACACCCGCATTCAACAACAAAGAAGATTCTGCCACCGTGGCAGCGTGGGTTACCCTCCCCAACCTCCCTCTCATCTGCTTTGTCCCAGCGGCGCTAAGGCGCATCGCCAATTCCTTTGGGACGTTCGTAGCTACGGCGCCCGAGACTAGCAACCTCACCAAAGCCCACTACGCCAAACTCTGTGTCGAACTAGACCTCACTACAGAACCACCGAACTTCATTACGATCGAGCTGGGCACCCGTACCCACACCCAACAAATCCTCTATGACAACCACATACACTTTTGCAACCACTGCCACTTAAGAGGCCACCTTCAGAAGTACTGCCACCGCCTTCACCCGGAGCTCAGAAAGAAGACATCTAGGAAAGATAACGACCTTACGGAGGGAAGATCTCCCAAGTCGCCCATCTTACCTCTCCCGAATTCTCACATCAGATTCGAATCCAGCCCCACCGAGCCGGACTCCATCGACCCCCCGAGCAGGGCCCTGATCCCTTACATCCCACAACAAATAGCGACCTCCAACCAATTCGCCATTCTCGGCTCAGATGAATCGGAGCCGGCCATCACCCCCAAAGGCTCACGCCCCTCCGACCTCTCGCCCCCCTCACTAAACTCCTCGCAAGCAAAGAAGATCACCGTCCCGGGCGGCGCCGAGCATCGAACCCCGCCCAGAGGACTAGAGACAGGACCCACGGACTCTCCCCCAATCGATGCAATCCCACACTCCTCCAGCGGAAACCCGGTCGAAGACGCCCTAGCTCTCCTTGGTCCCGACAAAGCGAGGAGAGGCAAGCAAGTCCTAGCTGCAGGAGTCCCTCTTCAGCTGCTGTTGACCGAGAGAGCTCCCGACTCCCTGGCCATTCCTCCGGAGGATCCTGTTGTGGATTTAGCTGGAGACCTAATAGGCCCCTCCACAAGCCCGAACGATCATCACAACTGCAACCCCCCAACAACGTTGACAGCGGTAGTGCCGAACTCCCAACGGAGCAAAGAAGGCGCAGACAAGACAGTCACCATCCTAACAAGATCTGCCGCAAGGAGGAACAAAAAAAAACCCCCTTAATATCTTAAATGCTTAACATCATATCCTGGAATGTTCGAGGCCTGGGTAACAAACCGACATTAAGGAGAATTTCCAGCCTTCCGAAAATTCATAAAATAGACATCTTCATCATCATAGAACCCAAAATCCCCCCCAAACGCCTTAAATCAACCCAATTGGCTCTGGGCCTACCAACAGCGATTGCTGGCAGGCATGACATTTGGATTCTGGGCTCGAAGGATGTTAAACTTGACATCATCCAAGACTCCCATCAAGCCCTCTCTTGCTGGGTCACTCATCCCACTCTCCCTGAGCGTGTCATCCTTTCAGCAGTTCATGGAAGCTGTGTCATCGTTGAACGCAAAACCCTTTGGAACGATCTCCTCGACACCTATCTCCACAACACCAACACCCCCTGGCTTTGCATGGGGGACTTCAACGCCATCACTCGAAGAGAAGAGAAGATTGGAGGTCGTCCCACTCCCCTACCAGCCATGCAAGACTTCAACGACTTCATTTTTAATGCTCACCTTACTCCTCTCCAGTTCAAAGGCAACGAATTCACCTGGTGCAATATGCAGGATGGCGACCGCCGTCAATATTCCCGTCTGGACAGAGCCCTCATTAACGCGTGCTGGCACGGAATGAGGATCAACTCCATCTTGTCCCATCTCAACTCCACTGAATCTGATCACGCCCCTATTCTGGTGGAAATCAAAAACAACAACCACCTTCCCAAAAAGAACTTCCAATTTCTCGACTTTTGGACCAACCACCCGCAGTTCTCGAGCATCGTTGCCGACGCCTGGAACAGTCAGGACTCCCCCAACCCTCTCACTCGGGTTAGTAACAAGCTCAAAGCTACCAGGAAAGCCCTTTCCAATTGGAGCAAACAAGCCGTTGGGGACATATTCCAAGCTGTCCGCGTCGTCGAAGACGACGTCGCCCGAGAGTTTATCACCTGCATGAAGTTTATCACCTGCATGAAGTTTCCCGCTCGAGGGGGCAACATCGCCATCAAAATTGACATGGAGAAAGCCTACGACAGACTAGACTGGCAGTTCATGATCTGGGTCTTCAGAGCCTTCGGTTTCTCGGAGAATTGGACCAACACTGTGTGGAGATCCGTCAGCAACTCATGGTTCTCCACCGTCATCAACGGCCAATCCGAGGGCTTCTTCAAATCTAGCCGTGGAGTCAGACAAGGCGATCCTCTATCATCCACGGTCTTTATCATTGCCGCCGATGCCCTGAGCAGAAACCTCAACAACATGACCAACACCCCGAACTTTCAGCATTATCATACCGCTAGCGGATGCCCCACCATCACCCACCTGGCATTTGTCGACGATTTACTCATCTTCTCCTCGGGGGATGTCGGATCGATGGAGGTCGTTCACAACACCCTGATGCGGTACTCGAGATGCTCTGGCCAGAAAATCAACCATTCCAAGAGTGTCATCTACGCCCACCACAGCATCAATATCGAAAACACTTCTAGTCTTACCAACATCACCTCCTTCGCGGTGGCCCACCCCCCCTTCAACTACCTCGGCTGCCCTCTGGTCTACGGGAGATCAAACGCTAGCATCTTCGAGAGCCTCATCACCAAAATTAGGAACAAAATCGAAGGTTGGCACAACGCCACCCTATCCCCAGGCGGCAAAATAATCCTCATCAATCATGTGCTCAACTCAATCCACACCTTGGCGGCTTGCTCTCCGACCAAGAAGGTCCTTGCGTCGATCGAGCAAACCTTTTGCAAGTTCTTCTGGGGCCATAATGAAGGTCTAGACAAACACCACTGGGCAAGCTGGGAGACCATGGCCACCCCGATTGCGAACGGCGGGCTCGGATTCACCAAACTTAATCACATCGTTAAAGCCTTCTCCATGAAACTGTGGTGGAGATTACGCACGAGCGAAAACCTATGGACCAGGTTCATGAAGGCCAGATACTTCAAGCACATCCACCCAACGACGGCCAGAGCCAATAGCAGATCCTCATCGGCTTGGCGCCGCATATTACGGGGCCGCGATCTGGCCGAGCCGGCGATAAGACTCCGTCTGGGCGACGGCAAGGCTAACTTCTTCCTGGAAAAATGGATCGGTGACAGCCTCATCCCGAACACCGCGGGTTCTCCCAGCAACTGCAAGATCAAAGACATGTGGAGCCCCACCAATAATGATTGGAATTGGGACCGGATTCGCGATTGGGCCGGCCAAGGCACAGTCGACAACATTCGTCAGCGAGGTCTAACATTGGTTCCGAAGCGGATGTACTGAGATGGTCGCTGGAAGCTTCCGGATTTTCTCAGTGCGTTCGGCGAGATCCGCAATCCATGAGAACGGCCAAGAGCAATTCACTGTGCGATTCTGGCTTCGTGCATCCTAAGAAATGGTCTTTTCTCCTGTGGAGAGTTGTGAGAAGAAATTGCCCACCGATGAGATCTTTAACTCCATTGGCTATCAGCCTGGCGTCAGCCTGTAATTGCTGCGACGATAGGCAGACGGAGACTATTGAACACATCTTCCGGGAAGAAAGCCTCCCGACCAAATCTGGAGCACCCTCAACAGCATTTACAACATCAATCCAGGAGACGGGCGCTTAAACGATCTCCTGGCTCTCTGGGGAGCCGCATCCCTGGCCATCAGATCATTGCAGCGGCTGTCACCTGGGTAATTTGGAAGAATCGCACAAA
>JANAVB010004390.1:0-44528 GCA_029216955.1 Iris pallida | reverse complement strand
GAAGGAGTAAGTCTTCCTCGGCCTCTGCACTTTCGCAGGCTTGGGGTTCATGGCTGAACCTTTGGAGATGTTGACGGTCATGGCTTGCTTGTATTTTTCGTCTTTAGGGTTGTTGTTGTACGAGCGTCCCCCTTGTCTTCGAGCGTAGGAAAGTGTAGTCCCAGGAGCTGCTCGTCCTGGGCTTTCCTACGTGCGGTATCTGCCTCTGTAATGAAAGGCATCCACTCCGTACAGGGAGCACTGTTACCATAATTTATAGTGGACAGCATGTTCTTGCGGCAGGATTCCATAAGCATGGGCTCAGGCATGCCGGGTAGTAATCTGAGGGCTGTCTGGCGGAAGCGCTCCATGTATGTATGGACAGGCTCTTTCTTCCTTTGGACTATTTATGAGAGTCGACATGTTCATATCCATGCCTCCTTCATAGAATCGATCCACAAAGCAAGACTTCAGATCTTCAAATAACGAGATACAGTCGTCCGAAAGACTACAGAACCACTCATAGGCTACCCCCTGAAGGGCTCTTATGAATATGTTGGCCAGGAGGGCATCATCCTTTGGCAAGTACCCTGTTACCGTGGCAAAGTACCTCAGGTATTGTCGGGGAGACCCCTTTCCTTTATAAGGTGTAAGCGTCTGCGTATTATATTTGGGAGGATAGACGATGTTGTCCCACTCAGCAGGGTATGGCTGCTGGATCCCCATCTTTTGGAGCGTTGCTTGCTTCTCCTTGGCATCATGATGAGCGTACAGCTTCTTGATGGCCTGCTGTATCTCGGCCGGCATTGCGGAGCCTGTAGCCGATGGAGTCGACGAGGATGGTCCTGTCTGATTGACAGTAGGAAACTTGCTGGATTCGCCATTGGTTGGCGGATCACACATAGGTGTAGAGGCAGCAGGGGCCATGCTACTCTTGCGTTGATTATGACAGAGGATAGGGTCTTCATGGTGTATGTCAGCGTATCTAACTTCGTCTCGAGGACTTCAATACGCCTGAGGGCTTCGTTGTTGTCTTCTTCATTGCCATCGACCATGAACACAGACCGAGTGTGAGGGTGACTCAAGGGAGCGTAGATCCTTCACTTTTTGGCTTAAATGCCTGAGTCTCACTGTTCTGAGGATATACCGTAAGATTGTGATCTTCTTCGGACTCAGTATGGTTGCTACCCCCAGTCTGTTGACTGGCTGCGCCAATAGAGACATCCGTGTCGTATTATGCCTCGTCAGATTGGAACACAGGGTTGTTGTGCATGGTAGGAGGCTGGCTACCCCCAGTTTTTGATAAGACACCAAATGCAGATTTGGAACGAGTGCCTTGGAACACACCTGCATCGGGTACCTTAGCTTTACTGTTCTCTGGCCTCCTCTTCGGGTTTAGCAACTGATATGGAAGGATTCTGGGAGGGCTCCTTGAAAGCTCTGGAACCCTGCATTGAGTAGCATGTGGTGATACGGGGCTCATCTTTTCTATGTCTCATCGACCCCCTGTTAGGCCTCCGGCGTGGAGTCGGCGTGGAGTAGAGTTTCTGGAAGAAGGAGCGCCTGCTCGGCGATGGCGTAGCCGTCTTTTGACAACGACAGTTGATGGTAATCTAGGTATAAGAGTGCCTTGATTTAGGCACATCTTGTACCACAGATTCTTCTTCTGCTTGGGAGAGGGTTGGATCTTCTGTCGTAGCACTCCCATTGTACATACAGGGAAGCTGCATGTAAGCACGGTCAGAGTGGGTCTGGCGAGGAAGCCTCCTGTCGCTCCCGTAGGAATGTCGCGGCTTTCTCTCCGTAGGACGTACCCCTGGCTTGGCTTACACATAGGAGCACCCCAATGGAAGGGAGATTCGACTGGTTGAGGCATCGGACCGTGAGAGCAGTCTTGTATAGCTTTTCGTCGGCTGCGAGTGTTACTGTCAACACGGGCCTCTGGTCTGCCGTTGGTATCGCACGCTTGTTGTACGAAGCGCAATCCACCTGGGATCTCTTCCTACTACCCCCATTGGGTGAGTAGTATTCAGAGTCCGTCGAAGGTTTACCTAAAGGGAAAGCGATTATGTCGAAAATAGATCTCTTGCCGGCAATACTTCCGTCGTGAGGAGTTGGACCGGTGTGCGCTTCCTTTGGCATCGTTCCTTCATCAGATCAACTAGGGAACCATCATCTTCTTGCTATACTTTCCTAAGACAGGAATTAGGCGACGGGATAAGGCTGTAGCAGCCGGGATCTTCTCTATGGCCTTGGCGTTTAGGGGGTCCTGAGATGCAGTTTTTGCCATCGTGCTGCTAGCCGCAGCCGCCTTAGGCCTCCAGACACGTCGAGTCTTCTTCGGTTGTATGAACCGCTTTAAAGTCTTCGACTTTTATCAGAGAGACGATCTTAAAAGTCTGCTAGTCGAAGCGTACGACCAGCCTATCTTGAGAAGCTTCCAGCAAGTTGTCATCAGATTACGTCACCGCCTTCTCGTTGGAGGAGAAGGTAGTCCCCAGCAGAGTCGCCATTTTGTTCGACGTAACAAAAGGTTGAACAAACTTTTTCCTTTATTGAACGTATAAGGTATCTGTGTGCAAAGAAGGAAGTCCTAAATAGGATATTCTAAGTACAGGAAAAAGAGGTTTCTGGAAAAGTGTGACGATGGAGATCAAGCACTGCAGCGGCTCCTTTACTCCGTTGCCGATCTGACGATGAATCAACCTTGCTATGGCTTTCTAGCGCCTTTGATGGGACTCTGGGATCACCGATCAAGAGGCTGTCTGGATGAGAAGATCCCTTGAAGATGGATGGTTGGTTTGTTCTTTGGTTGATAGGTGGATGAGGGTGGTCGACTCTTAATGGATGGAGATCGCTGTTCCTTTGAAGATTGTCGATTGTCAATGTTCCCTCCCTTTTTTGATGCTTTAATGGAAGAAGAAATCCTTCTATTTATAGAGAATCGAGAACATATGTGATGTGCATTAGGGTTCCTAAGATATGAAAGAATTTGTCGTCATTGTACGGTACGGGCTTCCGTGGCGCTGACACTTGGCGGACATCGAGATTTCCCTCAAACGAGATCTTTGGTAGTTATAAACATAACCGAAGGAGGTGATACGTGGCGCATGTCGATTTGCTTGCTCGGATACA
The DNA here is from genome assembly GCA_029216955.1 of Iris pallida. Classification (NCBI taxonomy): domain Eukaryota; kingdom Viridiplantae; phylum Streptophyta; class Magnoliopsida; order Asparagales; family Iridaceae; genus Iris; species Iris pallida. The sequence continues at coordinate 41,414 of JANAVB010004390.1, read as the reverse complement.
GCCGAGTAAATCTTGGGATTTTATCCTATATTTGGAGTCTAATTGATCCTCATCTAGGATTTAAATCAATCTGATATGATATTGTCACCTCCAGATATCAATCATGATTTAATTTGAATCTTCTCTGCAAGAGACGGTTTAAACAAACCAGTTGGGGTAGACCCATGCTTTCTGCACCTCTGGTGAGGACTAAGTGTTGCTGTGCTTCTGTGGCAACGAGTAGACCGTGCTTCTGGAGACGACGGAACCTCTATGCTTTCAGGCGACGAGTGGACTTGGCTTCGAATGATGACGAAACTTCTGTGCATGTAAAGCAACTTATGAAGCTGTGTTTCAGGCTACCAAAGTCACTGTGTTGTAGGTGACAAGTAGGCTTGTGCTTCAGGTTAGCGAGGTTACTGTGCTTTTGGAGCGACAGGTTGACTTACATGGTTGTGATAGGAGTTCCCAAGTCTCTTGTAGAGAAGTGACTTAAGCTTCTGATCCGGAGCAGACGACTGTGACGTGGGAATGGAGATGATGTAAGCATATCACCATCATATGCCTCATACAGACGCAGGTAAGTAGTTGTGCCTCTGAACAGTAAAGGCATTGGCTGCGAAAGGAAGGGTATGACACCCTTGTACGTCTTAGATTGGCGCAGGCAGATAGCCGCGCTTCTAGAGTGAACACACTGGCTTCTGGAATAAAGAAGGAAGGGGGCCTACCACCATCTTGTTTCTTAGGTTGGAGCAGGGAGGTGGCTGCGCCTCTGGCTCGAAGCCTCTGGCTTCTTTAAAGTGTCGAGTTACTGATATACTTCTGAGAGGCTGTGCCCATAAGAATATCAGAACATGCTTCGGTCGAGGTCAATCCTCTAGTGCGTATATCGAAAAGAAGGAAGGCTGCACTTCGATGAAGACGACGGCTGGTCAGCAGGAGGAGAAAGAAAAGTACGACCCTGTGTCTGGGACAGCATGAACCTATCCTACTCTGATGTAAGCATCACTAGTGATGGCTCATCAAGAGGAGGAGAAGGAGGCAGTGGAACCAATACATACCGACGCACGATCAGGAAACGTCTGCTCTATGGCTAGCAGTCTAGAATTGCATGAATCTATAGCAGCCGTCAACCTCGAAAGTTGATCGCGCCATGGCCAGCTGCATCCCCTACACCACCTGAATGGCACGATCTGTCCTCTTGTCACGACCCGATACCCAAATTGTTGGGTCGGGTCGAGCCATGTCCAGCCTACGCTTGGTTAAAGCGTAGTAAGCTGTTCTAAGAATAGACAATAAAAGATCTAAGCAACTAACAGTTCTAAAATCACATTTAAGGTTTATCACAACACATCATCGATAAGCGAAGGTAACATAAGCACAGACTTAATAATACACTTTCAAAGTATCTAACTGGAGACAAAGTCCAGTATCCAAATATAAGTACAAACCAAAGGCTAAGTCTCAAAACACAAGAAAGATATCTAAGCAAGGTTCCCTGCTGGGACCTCTTCTGGAGCTAAGGCCAGGTCCTCAAAATCAGTACCATAATATCAATCACATAGCATTTCCTTCTCGAAAAGTGAACCTACAACGTTATCCTGTCAGGACGGGAGCAAGTACAACCTCTACAACTAAAGTACTGAATATATAATGAAAGAGATGTACAACAAGAAACATGGTGTGATAAGTCTATAAAACAGGAAATACTGGAAACATGGCCTCATGGTACAACTGGGATCACGGTATCATAGTAACATAAGGAACATGGCATATCTGGAATCATGGTATGACTGGAATCACAGTAAAATACATTTGTCAAGGTAACACATGTATATCTAATATTTAAAACTGGAGCAGGTACGTGATCGTCAATAGGTACAATGTGCAGGGGCACATAATAAAATGTACTTTCGTACAAGTGTAAAGGCGATAGATGTACATACGCACAAATACAGCTTCGAGAGTAAGGCCTACGGCGCAGTAACATATAAAATAAAACTTTGCTCGCTATTGTAGGGGGCATGATCACGTACTCAACTATCAATTTCCCCATAACCCATATCTAACATGTGAGAGATACGAGAACAGTAAAAACATGTGGGAGATACGAGAACAGTAAAAACATGTGAGAGATACTGGGATCGGTATAAAGCACGGTAGGTACTGATAGCAGTATAAAACATGTGAATACTCAGAGCAGTATAAAGTATAGTAAAATATGTACTGAGAACCAGTAAGAAGCATGTGAAGATATAAGAACTGTCCTAAGCATGGCAGGTACTGAAAGTAATACAACATGTGAAGATTTAACTTGCTACCTCAAGGATCAGTATTTTAACAGGGTTAATACATGTTCTATCATTAAAAGACAGTAATGGGTTATAGATGTACTTGCCTCGAGCAAAACAAGAATACTAGTATGAAGATATAGATATCCGGTGTCCTGTCAATAATATACAAACTCAGTTCTAAGCTATGTTCAATATTACACTAGTGGTGTGACACGACTCCTAACTGGACACTAACTAAGTGGGGACCTAGCATAAAAGTCTAATGTGGAGTGACACTATATCTAAACTAACTTTCTAGAGTCTTTACACTAGAGTATGGTGAGGTCCAATACTACAATAACTCAAAACATCACAAAACATTGCAAGTCGTAACTATTCAATAAATAAATCAAACTGAACACTGAGTTCCAACATTTTTTGAGATAGACAAAAAGCTCAATTTAACCTAAAATAAAGAACCAAAATGATCCTTGTTAATTATAGAAATTTATGCTAATTTTCTGGGATTTATAAACCTTCATAAATATTTATTAAAAATCAGCAAACACATGTATCCTGAAAATGAGTTCTGTTTTCCTATTTTTATAAAATACCAAATTACTTACTAAATGCTGGAAAAATTATAAATTAGCTAAATTAACATGGTATTTAAATACATTTTTTTCCAAATTTTTACAGCAACTAAAATATATATAAAATCTAAAAACAGCAAGTAACAATTTCTAGAAAAATAATTAATTACAAATTAAGGATAATACATAAGCAAATCTACAGATATTGTCGGATGATAAAATAAATATCACCAACGTGTCCAGAACGGTCAAATTAGCTAGGATAGCCTACCCATAAGTCCAATTTAGACACAGGGGCAAAACGGTAATTTCGGGTCAAAATGATGTCCGTCGTTGGACACACTTTGCACCGAAAAATGTTTCAGGATAGAAGTCTACAAAACCTAGCAAATTATATGTTCACGAATCCAGAATGATGATATGAACCCAACGGTATGTCCAAAATAGGATTCTGATGTGCCGATCTCAAAATGACACGTTGACGCGGACACTTGGAATCCGGTTTGCACGGAAATGCGTGCCGGAGCAAATATCCTCAAAACTCAGCAAATATATGTCAACGAGTCCAGAATGACGATACTAACTCAACGGTATATCCGGAATTGGATTCCGATGAGCCGATCTCAAAGTGACACGTTGACGCAAAAAGTAGAACCCGCTTTGCACCGAAATACGTGACAGGGCTCACGTTCTCCAAATCAAGCAAACTTTATATGAAAACATGCTAGAACGACGCCACGAGTCTACTGTGGTGTCAGAAATTGAATCCAAAGTCCCGGGTTCAAAAATGGAATTTAACAAGTGCAAATTAAAGAATTCGGACGGCCAACTTTGGCGTCGAATTCGACCAACCAAACGTGCTTATAATGAAACGAAACTTAAAGGAGGCAGGAAAAGGGTTATACTAGTTGTGCATAGGAACTGGTAGCACGCCAACCGAAGCTACGATGGCGGAGTTACGACTGACGAAGTCGGCTCCACGAAACTGTCCAAAAACAGTTCAATTTAAAACGTCAAATTGGTGGCCAGTTTTGAGGTATCAAACGACAAAATTAACGGAAAAAAATTGAGGGGAGTGAAGTGCTTGCTATATACCGAGATCGAGATGGAGCAAGGAGTTCGCCGATCCAACGGTCGAATTGACTAGAAAATCCGTACGAAGTCGCTGCGACGGAGCACGAATTTTGAGTTCCAACTCGTACGCGTCGACGGGATCCCGTTCAAAACGCACGAATAGGCTATGCGTCGCGCCGGAGAGGAAAGTGGTGGACTGGAAGAGGTCACCGGGGGTGCACGCGCATGAGGGGGGCCACGGCGGCCGTGAGGCGACGCGGCGGCGCACGACGACGGACAGTGCGCGCGCACGTGCGCGCCGCTGCTGCTGTGGTTGTTTGCTGCTGCTGTTGCAGCGCGGGGTGGCGGCGTGTCCGGGCACGGCGAAGGTGCAGCGGCGAGGGCGGCGGTCAGGCATGGTGGCGTGTGGTGGTGGAGGGGATGGTGAAGGTGGTGGTACATGGTGGTGATGATAATGAGAGGGGTAGTGGTGATGGTGATGGAGTGGTGTGGTGTTGGTGATGGAAATGGAAGAGGAGAAGAATGAGGTGGCTGTGGGTGGTGCTCGGCCTGGGTGGTGGCCGGCGGCGCTCGGCTAGGGAGGAGGTCGGCTGTGGTGTTGTGTGTATGAAAAGAGAGAGATATGTATGTGTGTATATGTGTGGGTGAGTAAATATATATATGAAGAGAGAAGAATAGAAAGAGATATTTAGAGAGAAGGAGAGAGAGAGAAGTCGGTCCAAGGGTGGGTGTGTGCTGTTATGGGGAGTGAGGGAGTGTAGGTGTAGGTGGAAAGTGAAGAGAGAACTATATATATATATATATATATATATATATATATATATATATTAACAAGCACATTTTATTAAAACTGAAAGGAGGCTCGTAAAGAGCATTACCGACGTTCGCAGGACCGAAAACACAAAACGGGTCCTGCTTGACAAGGTGGTAAAAAAGCAAAGGTGGAGCATCTAGAATTTCAAAATTTCGAAAAAACCAAATTTTGAAATTCGGGTGAGCGGGTGCAAAGGCCGGGGTAGGAAACGAAACATCAAATTTTTAAATGTTTGAAAATTTAAATTTCGAAACTGAACGGGGGGTGGCCCACCACCCGAAGCGTTGGGAGGGGTGGGAGTAGGCTCACGACCCGATGAGGGCACGAATTTCAAGGGTTGGGCGCTCTGACCAAGGGTGGGGGGGCGGCTCGATGAGCCTCGGGCCCTTCCCAGCGCGGCGAGCCTAGGCGGGAGCTCCGGCAGGCTAACTCCGACGAGGTGGGCGGAAGCTCCGGGGAGGCTCACATGGGAGGGAAAGGAAGGGAGGGAGAGGCAGACGGCCGCCGGGCGGAGAGAGGGGACGCGGAAGCGGCCTGGGGAAGGAGGGGGTGGCGGGCGGAACGCGCGGGGAGCACGGCCACGCCGGCGGAGGGAGAGCGCGGACGCGCATCACGAGAGGGAGCAGGGGGAGGGCGTGGGGCCCAAGGCGCACGCGCTGACCAAGGAGGCGGCCTGCCCGAGAGAGGGAGGGCGTACGGCTCGAGGAGCCTCGCCCCCCCCCCCCCAGTGCTGAGCCCTGAGGCGGGTGGTCCGGCGGGCCGAGAGAGGACGGGCACGCCGGCGAGACGAGAGAGGAGCGGGGGCTCCGGGGGCTCCGGGGCCAGGCGTGGCAGCGAGCGGCGCAGAGTGGAGACGCCATCCCGACGGGGGGTGGGGGATATATATTATATATATATATATATATAATATATATATATATATATATAGATATATATATGTGTGTGTGTGGTGTGTGTGTGTGTGTGTTGTGTGTGTATATATATATATAAGAAATGAGATATTTGTAAAATAGAGAGAGGAAGAGATATTTTCAAAAGAAAAAGAGAAATATTATGTGAGTTATTTGGGCAGTCATGAGAGTACAACATGGAGCTTGGGTTCGGGTTTGGTCGAGCCAGGTCGGGTCAAAATCGAACAGGATGAAATAATGAAATTAAAATGGGTATTTATGATCACGGGCAAATAAATAATATGCGGGGACTCCAATAAATGGGACACAAGCGTCATGTGGGTAGTAGGCTTCATGTGGACCACGTCCATACTTTGGGTCGACTAGATTGGATCGATGTCGGGTCCCGAAATTAAATTAGAAATTAAATCAGGTTTTACGGTAGATAATTAATTGGCCTAAATTGACCCGAAAATTGTGCGAAGAAAATAAAGCACAAAATAGAGTGTCTGAGTGGGACACGAAGGTCATATATGAAGAGCGTCTCGAGTAGATCATTTATGAGAAGTTGGTTCTGAGAAAATGACTTGTATGGTGCTCCTAAACTAAAAGTCACGGTAACGTGCAATCAATGATCAAAGATAAAAGTGGGAATAATTATTCAACGATTAATTAGTCTAAGTTGACCCGAAGTTACGCGATACAAAAAGAGCACAAGGAAACGAGTTCAGGTGGGACATGATATATCAAAACGAAAATAATCTTGTCTACTTTAGAACTCGTAAAGAGAGTTTACAGAGATTGGCATCCCTGACGCTGCAGAAGTCAAAGTTACGGGAAGGTACATTAATTATCAAAACAATTAAATAAATGAAATATTTATCGAAAATAATTCATTCAGAAAATTTAAATAAACCCTGAAATTCAGGGGGCTTACATCCTTCCCACCTTACAAAAATTTCGTCCTCGAAATTAAAAATCATCCAATAGGTCAAACTATAACATGTAGCTGCTCTGGCTACAATTCTCAATCTGCTACCCTTGTAATCATCCATGTTGTTCTCGCTACATGTATTTTGGTTCAGGTTCAACAAAGGTCCTTCTATCATAAACTATGTCATATATCCTTTAGAATCTTCCATACTAACATGGAACCTTAACGTATACCCTAAAATACAGGTCATTCCCTGGACATGTCTATAAACCTACAATTCTTGATCATCAACCATATTTTCAACCTCAATTGTAAATACTGGATTTCCTTGTCATCTCCTAAGTATCCATATTCTTTCAATCCACAGGCCCTTAGCATCATTTGTCGTCAATCCTTTCCTACAGCTTCTCCTTGAAATTATACGTTCAATATTTATCCTTGGCGTAGAGCCTTCTTCTTTTTACTCAACAAGTCCTCCGAATATAAGTCATCGATTTCAAACTCCCGATTTATTAATTACCAATGTACATATGTCTTTGTCTTGTTCCTTGTCTTTTTAACTGATACCTTCCCGGTCTCATACGCAATACGATAACTCATTCTAACTTATTCTATATCAATCCACATATCGATCTACCCTCTAATCACATGTAATTAGCTATAGATAACCAACCAAAATTCTACAAATGCTAAATCCTCAATTGTAAATACTGGATTCGGATCCTCAATCCGTAGTCACAATAATATACTATCTCATTTCTCTATCTTAGATACCCTATCATCAATTCATACTATCAATACAATCGTTCTTAATGGTTTCCAAGTCTGCTACAGTCAGTCACCCATACTCATCCTATAAACTTAATCTAACCAATCCCTAGGAAAAGTACTTATTACAAACACACAATACATTTATAGTTATACTAAAAAATCAGTTAACAAGGTTTGGCTATTTCGGTCGCCTATCAAGTAGAAGGTAACAAGGCCTAAGACTGGGTCAAGCAATCCATAACAGTGTCCAAACAAGTTAAAGGGTCAAGCAAGACAGGAAAGTTGGTCAAAATATCTCCAAGAATGGTATGAAGACAACGAGATGCATAACGAGAAGAATTTCCCAAGAGGTTAACGAAGAAGAGTTTAGTCAAGTCATAGAAAAGATGGAACACAAAAATAATTACGTCCAAAAAGATAACATGAAAGCAATCCTATTAGAGAGTCCTAGAGAACCTGTAATCCTAGTTGTAGATGTAGATAGGACAGAGTTAATCAAGACTAGAAAGAATGATAATAAGAATTTGTTCTTGCTCATTCGGTCATAACAAAGTGAACCAAGTTGGGATATTATCTGATAACCATACACGTCTTCCTGAAATCATGTTGCCAGAATTTTTATCACACCAGTAAGCTTAGATGCAATAAACGATAGAGTCATAACTATGGTATACACCCTATAATCATGTTATCTAGAATTCTCGCCACGCCAACCGGTATGGCTGCGAGAAAATCTAAATTACATAAATAAAATAATTATACCCAAAATCAGGCCCTATGTTTTTGTCACACCAGCTAATATGGCTGCGATAAATTCTAAACTCCATAAATAAAGCAGATATTTACCTTATAAGGATATATCATAATTCAATCCACAAAATTTATCACGATGCAAGATCAAAGTCAACAACGAAAATTAGAAATTAATTTCAATAACGAATTAAAGAATAGCAAATAGAAACAGGTGAAAACAAATTTCGAGGTAAGATTAGAGTGAGATCCTCAGGGGTCATCCCAAGGGTACTATCCTGGTCAAAATTATAACCCACTGAATTTAAGCAAGATACTAAATACAGTTAACGGTCCTATGCTGTGATGAGTTCTCCTATGTTGCAATCCTAGAAATCTTCTAGGTGTTCTAAATATTTATTCCTAGTGTTACCAAGTTGTCCTAAGATCCTAATTGCAGGCATGCTTGGTGTAATCAAACAACTTAAGTCTGGACCTGCATGGGCCACCACTAAAAACATGTCACGACCCGATACCCAAATTGTTGGGCCGGGCCGAGCCATGTCCAGCCTACGCTTGGTTAAAGCGTAGTAAGCTGTTCTAAGAATAGACAATAGAGGATCTAAGCAACTAATATTTCTAAAATCATATTTAAGCTTCATCACAACACAACATCTATAACCGAAGGTAACATAAGCACAGACTTAATAATACACTTTCAAAGTATCTAACTGGAGACAAAGTCCAGTATCCAAATATAAGTACAAACCAAAGTCTAAGTCTCAAAACACAAGAAAGATATCTAAGCAAGGCTCCCTGCTGGGACCTCTTCTGGAGCTAAGGCCAGGTCCTCAAAATCAGTACCATAATATCAATCACATAGCATTTCCTTCTCGAAAAGTGAACCTACAACGTTATTCTATCAGGACGGGAGCAAGTACAACCTCTACAACTAATGTACTGAATATATAATAAAAGAGATGTACAACAAGAAATATGGTGTGATAAGTCTATAAAACAGAAAATACTGGAAACATTGCCTCATGGTACAACTGGAATCACGGTATCATAGTAACATAGGGAACATGGCATATCTGGAATCATGGTATGACTAGAATCACGGTAAAATACATTTGTCAAGGTGACATATGTATATCTAATGTTTAAAACTGGAGCAGGTACGTGATCGTCAATAGGTGTACAATGTGCAGGGGCACATAATGAAATGTACTTCCGTACAAGTGTAAAGGTGATAGATGTACATACGCACAAATACAACTTTGAGAGTAAGGCCTACAGCGCAGTAACATATAAAATGAAACTTTGTTCGGTACTGTAGAGGAAGCATGATCACGTACTCAACTATCAGTTTTCCCATAACCCATATTCTAACATGTGAGAGATACAAGAAAAGAAAAACATGTGGGAGATACGAGAACAGTAAAAACACGTAAGAGATACTGGGATCGGTATAAAGTACGGTAGGTACTGATAGCAGTATAAAATATGTGAATACTCAGAGCAGTATAAAGTATAGTAAAACATGTACTGAGAACCAGTACGAAGCATGTGAAGATATAAGAACTGTCCTAAGCATGGCAGGTACTGAAAGTAATACAACATGTGAAGATTTAACTTGCTACCTCAAGGATCAGTATTTTAACAGGGTTAATACATGTTCTAGCATTAAAATATAGTAAATGGATTGTAGATGTACTTGCCTCGAGCAAAGCAAGAATACTAGTACGAAGATATAGATGTCCGGTGCCCTGTCAATAATGATATACAAACTCAGTTCTAAGCTATGTTCAATATTACACTAGTGGTGTGACACGACTCCTAACTGGACACTAACTAAGTGGGGACCTAGCATAAAAGTCTAATGTGGAGTGACACTATATCCAAACTAACTTTCTAGAGTCTTTACACTAGAGTATGGTGAGGTCCAATACTACAATAACTCAAAATAACATAAAACATTGCAAGTCGTAACTATTCAATAAATAAATCAAACTGTATACTGAGTTCCAACAATTTTTGAGATAGACAAAATGCTCAATTTAACATAAAATAAAGTACCAGAATGATCCTTGTTAATTATAAAAATTTATACTTATTTTTTTGGGATTTATAAACCTTCATAAATATTTATTAAAAATCAGCAAACACATGTATCCTAAAAATGAGTTATGTTTTCCTATTTTTATAAAATACCAAAGTACTTATTAAATGCTAGAAAAATTATAATAAATTAGCTAAATTAACATAGTATTTAAATACAATTTTTTTCCCAGATTTTTACAGCAACTAAAATATATATAAAAATCCAAAAACAACAAGTAACAATTTCTGGAAAAATAATTAATTACAAATTAAGGATAATACATAAGTAAAATCTACAGATATTGTCGGATGATAAAATAAATATCACCAACGTGTCCAGAACAGTCAAATTAGCTAGGATAGCCTACTCATAAGTCCAATTTAGATACAGGGGCAAAACGATAATTTTGGGTCAAAATGATGTCCGACGTTGGACACACTTTGTACCGAAAAACATGTCAGGATAGAAGTCTACAAAACCTAGCAAATTATATGTTCACAAATCCAGAATGATGATACGAACCCAACGATATGTCCGAAATAGGATTTCGATGTGCCGATCTCAAATTGACACGTTGGCGCGGACACTTGGAATCTGATTTGCACAGAAATGCGTGCCAGAGCAAATGTCTTCAAAACTCAGCAAATTATATGTCAACGAGTCCAGAATGACGATACGAACTCAACGGTATATCCGGAATTGGATTCCGATGAGCCGATCTCAAAGTGACACGTTGACACGAAAAGTGGGACCCGCTTTGCACCGAAATGCTTATCAGGGCCCACGTTCTCCAAATCAAGCAAACTTAATATGAAAACATGCCAGAACGATGCCACGAGTCTACTGGTGGTGTCAGAAATTGAATCCGAAGTCCCGGGTTCAAAAATGGAATTTAATAAGTGTAAATTAAAGAATTCAGACGGCCAACTTTGGCGTCGAATTCGACCAACCAAACGTGCTTATAATAAAATAAAAATTAAAGGAGGCAGGAAGAGGGTTATACCAGCTGCACAAAGGAACTAGTAGCGCACCAATCGGAGCTGCAATGGCGGAGTTATGAGCTGACGAAGTCGGCTCCACGAAACTGTCCAAAAATAGTTCAATTTAAAACGTCAACTTGGTGGCCAGTTTTGAGGTATCAAACGACGAAATTAACGGACGAAAATTGAGGGGAGTGAACTGCTATATACTGAGATCGAGATGGAGCAAGGAGTTTGCCGATCCAACGGTCGAATTGACCAGAAAATCTGTATGAAGTCGCTGCGACGGAGCATGAATTTTGAGTTTCAACTCGCGCGTGCCGACGGGATCCCGTTCAAAATGCACGAATAGGCTATGCGTCGTGCCGGGGAGGAAAGCGGTGGACTGGGAGAGGTCGCTGGGGGTACGTGCGCATCAGGGGGGTCATGGCGGCCCCCGCGCGCGCACATGCGCGCCGTTGCTGCTGTGGTTGTTTGCTGCTTGCTGTTGCAGCACGGGTAGCGGCGTGGCCGGGCACGGCAAAGGTGCGGCGGCGAGGGCGGCGGTCAGGCGCAGTGGCGTGTGGTGGTGGAGGGGATGGTAAAGGTGGTGGTGCATGGTGGTGATGATAATGAGAGGGGTAGTGGTGATGGTGATGGAGTGGTGTGGTGTTGGTGATGGAGAATAGAGGAGGAGAAGAAGGAGGTGGCTGTGGGTGGTGCTCGGCCTGGGTGGTGGCCGGCGGCGCTCGGCCAGGGAGAAGGACGGCTGTGGTGTTGTGTGTGTGAAAAGAGAGAGATATGTATGTGTGTATATCACTACCACATTTCTAGATTGAGGGTATTTTTGTTATTTTTGGGGTTATTTGAATTTATTAGAATTTATTTAAATTTATAGAAATTTTTAGGATTTATTTTGGAATTGTTTGAATGAAGGTTGACTAGGTTGACTTTGACTAGCTTTGACTTGGTAGGCTAACCTAGAAGCTAACCCTAGTTGTGTTTAGACTTGGTTAGGTCATGTAACGTGTCACGACCCGCACCCTAGAGTTAGGGCACGAGACGTGGGTACGTCCAGCCTACGCCGCAGTGTCGACAGTAGAACGCTGTCCTAGGTCACATACATCTAACAGTATAAGGCTATGCAGTTTATACTCCCCGAATGGGGGTGACATAGCAGAATGTAAACTCAATCACATCTAAGGTAGAGCATAATGGAAGATAGATAAAACATGAAATCCAAAAGAGATACAGCAGATAGAAGTCTAAGTGTCTAAGATACACAAACCCAGAAATACGTCTCAAAGCTCAAATATAGTAATCCATAAAGTAAATACAACTCCAGATAACTAAAAATAGCTAACTAAAAAACCTCTAATGTGTCTCCTCTAGGCTAGCAGGCAACCTCCAAGCTATCTGTAAAATTTATCAACAGGTCCAGTCAGGACAGGAGCGAGCACAGTACATCTCAACAGTTCATAGCAGGTTAGAAAATATAATCATGCAGTAAAGTAAGATATAGATACTGAAGAAAATACAGTATGTAAACAGAGAGAGAACTTTAATAGAAATATCTACTATAAGTAGAGAGCTACCAGTGACTTGTAATTTAGAGTACAAAGTCGACGTGTGAATGGCTTGATTTGCACATGGCTATACTAAAGAGGCGTACATGGCTATTCTACTTTTGAATTGTTCACATGGCTATTTATACTCCCCCGAACCCCCAATTAATAAATAAGGATCCAACCAGATTATGTTATGATTCTATGTAACAGCCTCCGAAGGGTGGTAAGCCCCCGAAGGGTGATAAGCCCCCAAAAGGTGATAAGCCCCGAATGGTGATAAGCCCCCAAAGGGTGATAAGCCCCCAAAGGATGGTACATAGTAGTCCCATAAATGGGATAAGGATTCAAAGAAGACTCTGTGATCATATGGGTATATGTCAAAAGTGATCAAAGAACCAAAAAAAGCATAGTGATATGCCATATAAGTGAAACGCACAGAACATAGAGTACCCCGATGCTCCCTGAAGGGATAACATCTCAAGAAGGGATCCATATAGTACTAATCCGTGTGACCAACGTGACAGTATCAAGTAAAGTAATTTAATACAGGAAATAATTCTAAGCAGGATATAAAATGATCAGAGAATGTACTCGCCTGCTATCTGAATGTCCAAAGGAAATATACTGTCCGAGGAGAGGTGTCTGGCTCCTATTTAGAACAGCACAAGTCACAACAAGTCCAAAATGGTAAAATAAAGCTCTACTATGCATTCTACATAATTCTAGGTCATTCTAGGTCAAAGTCAACTCTTGGTCAACTCTGGTCGACCGTACTAGTCAAATTAGGTTAACTAGGCAGTACTAGGTCTAAACCTAGACTAACAAGTCTCATTAGGCCTAACCAAGCCTAGACTAACACTCACACAAAATCACAAAGCTACACAAGTTATCAAACACACATTACATATATATTTTTATTACAAGCAAGGTGCATAAAGACAAGGAGTGAGTGATACATGAATGTGGATATGGCAATGTGTACATAGCAGTACAATGTGTTCAAGTGTGAGGGTATTATGTTAGAAGGATAACATTTAGCAAGGGTTTATTGTGTCACATAGAAGAAATAACATGTAAAGCATAGGTTTAGCATGTGTGTGTGTGGGTGTTAATCATAACAAAAGGGTTTATTTATACATCAAAGGGTTTACTCATAACAGTAAGTAGGTTTTATGTGTATTCATGCTTGGGGTTACTGTCAACATGTAGAAGGGGGTTTTAACATATGAACATGGTGCTAAGTGCTAATATGGCATCATACATTCCTATCATGTTGGCATTCATATATAGCATACATTCATACTTGATTACGTTACTTACTTACATATGGATACTTGCATACATGTTTCAATACCTTCCATTACCCACATGCTTGCATTTCATCCATTTATTCATGCATTGCATTCATTCATGCACCTATACATACATATTTGAATACATTATATACTTTCATACATTATATCATTTATGCATACTCTATATTATATTACATTCTCTTAACACACACACACACATATATATATATATATACACATGCATACATACATATTTGTACATACAAGGATACACAAAATGCATATGTCGTATAGTAATCTTCTACTTAAAATCAATACTGTACAAATTAAGCATTCATTAAATTCTAGGATTAAAGTATGTTAAAGATCTTTGTGTTAGCTTTCCGAAACTTTAAACGGATCGCATTTTCGTGTCCGGAAGCTCCCGAAATCGCAAAAAACACCAAAATGCGTTCGTCTTTCGTATAGCTGACACTCAAATAATTTTACAGAAAGTTTCAAAATGAATTTGGCTTATAAAAATATATATTTGGAAAGCTAACTTCGATACGGTTCTTTTAAAAAAAATGGAAGATAAATCGGAGTTTTAAGCTAAAAGTTATGACATTTCTAAGTTGCTATTGCTACTAAAAACGTGAATAAATATTATGACGAATTTAGGTAGTTTGAGACAAAAGAAACACAAGTATATAACATAATATATCAAGAACTCACTCTCTACACTAATATACATATATGAGACACTATAGAACACATCTCCAATACAAAAATATGAGATTAAATATGTAATAATTCATTCATACATAACAACAACACATAGTGTGTCCAAATTTGGGGTTTTCCCACATGGACACAACCACAACACAAAGGACACTCCTATGACCTCCAAATGGACACGAAATGGACACAAATGGAGATACAACCATGGGGGTCATTCCTATGGGTTCAAAATATTTTTATATGCATGTAGGGATGGATTAGAGGAGAGATTATACCTTCCGGGAGAGAGATTCAAAGGGAAATCCTTCCGACACGACACCAACACGAAGAGATTCTAAAAGGACACGAACGAGCTCCGAATCCTCCCAAACTTGGCTAGCACCCTCTAACCATGGAGTAGAAGAGAAATAAAGAAGATTTGGTGGAAGAAGGGGTTGATTTGGAGATGAAATCAATGGAGGTTCATCTCTAAATTAATTTGGGGAAGAACAAGAGAGAGAAAGTGGATGAACACAAATGAATGAAGGAGTGACTCACTCCTTATCCCCTCCATAGGTGGCTGCCCAAAAAGGGTGAGGTGTCCCCTATTTGAATGTCCAAAATGCCCTCCACTAATCTATTTGATTTAAATTAGGAATGGGTTAAAGGTTGAGGTCAATTTAGTCTAGTTTTAAGTCTCTAATTAAACTAAACATATCCATAAATAATTAGTCTAACTACTAACTAAAATTAATATCATGTGGACTAAAATTAATATCATGTGGGCCATGCCTAACTAGTGTGTGGGTCCCACTAGAATCAAACTACCCTTCGGGTTCCCGTTTCAAGTCGGATTGAGTTGAAATTCGAACCCGACTCAAATAACCCCAAAACAATATCATAAATAATAAAATAAATTTCAACCCCAAAATAATATCATAAATAATAAAATAAATTTTAAAAATATTCAAAAATGTAAAATGACAAAAATACCCCTGTTTCTGAAAACTGGGGGTGACATAACCCTAGTTAGACTAGAGTTAACCTATGGTTTAGTCATTTATACCCAAGTTAGAATAGAAGGCTTTTAGACACAAGTCATGACTTGTGATTTGAACCATTGATTAATGACTAAGCCTAACCCATTAGCCATGAGCCAAACCCTAACCCTAACTTAATGTGGCCGGCCACTTAACCTAGCATTGGGAATCCCCCTATAAATATTCTCCTCCATTTAGGGCTAGCCTCCTTAGGAAAGAATAAGGTTTAGAAAGAGGTATTTTTTTTTCCAACTTCATAAATTCTTAGAAAATCTATTTTAACTCCTTTTTAATCCAAACAAATTGCAATAGGTTTTAAATTAAGTTTTCTTACTGTTTGTGGTGTTCAACCTCAGCTTTGGGACAATTTGAAGAAGTTTGCTAGCAAGGAGAAACCCCTCTATTGGAAGCTTTTCTTGCATTTTGACACCAATAGGTAAATCTCTATAAACACCATTAAATTTTAGTTTCTTTGCATGATTAGAAAGCCCTAGGTCTACCCTAACTGTAGGTATGCCTAGACCTAGGTTTCGTGTCCATTTCGTGTCCCATTTGGACACGTATCAGTCCTAGGGTTTAAGTGTTTGATGAAATGCCCCAAAGGGCATTTCGAATTGTTTTTAGGAATGTTTCTGATTAGGAAATCATGTTTTAGTGTTGCTTACATATTTCTTGTCGACTGAGGTGGATTTGGCCTTGTGTCGTGTCGGTTTTGACACTTGGACACGCCGCGCGCGTACGAACTGTATTGTCCTGCTGTTCGGGGGCTGCACCGGACACGACACGCGACTAGCAGACACGAAACTCGACACACACCATGGGGCACTGACTGATACACCACGTGTCAAGTTTCAGATGACCAAGTGGCGTGTCGAGAGAGAAATCATCATTGCATCGGTTTTACACACACACGCACACGCGCACAATGGGCCACTGATACGGGTGGATAACTCTGGACATGATGCACTAGGACACAAATAAGGGTTATGGACACGAAGATCTATCCTAGGCAAACCTAGGTTGGTGAGCACGAGACACGAAGTGTCCTGTGTCGGGTGCACGACACGCGTGCACTTGTGCACGAGACTGCACTGTTGTGCAGTATCCAGTATCACGTTTTTTGGTTTTATTCGTGTGGACACGTCTGTGTCGTGTATGATGGACACGTGTTGGACCCTGGGACACACTTACATAATATATTTTCATTACCAACATATAATTTCGTATTTTGGTTCATTTTTATGTGTCAGTTGTCATTTACCCAAATTTTTGATTTATGAACATTCCAGTTTTGTTCCAATTTTCATATTTGAACTTGGCAGTCGATTTTACCCATTTAAATGCTGATTAAATATTGGTTTTAAACCCTAATATAGTTCTCCTATTTACAATCTAACTATGGGTTGATTTTTGGTTGATTTGGTTGTGAATTGATTTCAAAATGAGAAATTAAAGTTCCAATAAAACTGGAACTGATTTTTGAGTATGTCCTTCTTTATTTCTGAAATCTGAGATTTGTTTAGGGGACTAAAGTCTTGGACTGAGACTGAATTGTAATGTATGGGTTCCCTTCTTTCCTTTCCTGTACACTCATCCCTCACACACACATTGTCCCTCATGTCTTCATAGCCCACACACAATTGCCACACATACACATGTGACACTCTACACTCACAAACATTAGCTCACATACACTTGTCTAACAGTTGACACCCTATTCCTGGAACACTACACTAATAGGAAACACATACATTCCTCTCATTCATACACACACACTCACTCTCTATATCCCTATCTTCCTAATGTATGTATATGTATATATGTAATGTATATATGTAAAATGTGTATCTAATGTATAGGTTATACTATGTAAATATAATATGTGAATATCAATATATGTATGTAGGTAGCTTTATAGATGTAATGTAATGTATATAATGTATTATGTATATATGTGGATACATATATGTAGGGTGTACCATTATATATATATATATATATATATATATATATATATATATATATATATATATATATATATATATATATATATATAATATATATATATATATATATATTTATATATATATATATCTATATATATATATATATATATATATATATATATATATATATATATATATATATATATAATATATAAATATATATATATATATATATATAATATATATATATATATATATATATATATATATATATATATATATATATATAAATATATATATATATATATATATATATACATATAAATATATATATTTATATATATATTTATATATATATAAAAAAAATATATATACATATAAATATATATAAATATATATATTTATATATATATATATATATATATATATAAAAATAAAAAAAATAAAAAAAAATATATATATATATATATATATATATATATATATATATATATACTATGTGATTCCATGTGTAGGCCTAGATGCAAACTAGGTTGTGTGATGTTTGGTTTTGACTTGTGTTGTATAGGTTGTATGGACTTGGTATACTAGCATAGGCTAGTTTAGCCTTATTTAGACTAGTATTGACGAGTTAGGCCTAGAATAGACTATTTAGACTTGTTTGACCTAGTTTAGACTTGTTGGACCTAGTTTGACCATAGTTGACCTAGGTTTGACTTCTTGGTTGACCAAGGTTGACCAAGAGTTGACTTTGGCCTAGATTGACCTAGATTCATCTAGAATGCATTGAATTGCATCTTGTTATCATTTTAGACTTGTTGTGACTTGTGCTGTTCTGATTAGGAGCCAGACACCTCTCCTCGGACAGTATATTTCATCCGGCCACTCAGATACCAGGCGAGTACATTCTCTGATCATTTCATATCCTGCTTAGAATTATATTCCTGTTTTAGATTACCTTACTTGATGCTGTCACGACATTATCACGGATTAGTACTATATGGATCTCTTCATGCGATGTTATCCCCCTCGGGAGCATCGGGTACATTGTGTTATATGCGTTTCACTTTCATCATGTACTTCTGTGCTTTCACCATACATGTACACTCCTCTGAATCATGTACTCTCATGTTCACGGAGCCCTCATATATACTATCATGTGCACCCTTTCATGGGCCCCCATGTGATATCATGTAGAATAACATAATCTGCTTAGATCCTTGTATATTGATTGGGGAAAACGGGGGAGTGCTAGTAGTCATGTGAACAATTCCATAGTAGTGTAGATCATGTGAAACTCTTTAGTGTAGGTCATGTACTAATATGTTCTGTTCACATGTGCTATCATGTACTCTATATCACTAGCCACTATTAGTTCTCTATATACAGTAGCTATTTACATACAGTTCTCTTTTTTTACATCATGTACGTCCTTTCAGTTTCCTGTATCTTACTCTACTGCATGTTTAAATTTTCTAACCTGCTATGAACTGTTGAGATGTATTGTGCTCGTTCCTGTCCTGACTGGACCTGTTGAAAATATTACAGAGGACGAAGAGGAGGCCTGTGTGGATACCTTCTACGGGGCAGCCCTAGACGACACTTGTGAGCTGGACTCTCAGGAGGACCAGCTCTAGCTGAGGACATTACCCCTATTGCCTAGACTAGCTTAGTTAGGCCTTATCTTACTTATGTTGTCTTGAGACTGGTTTAGCTAGACTTTATTTATGTCTTTGAGATCTGAGTTGTATATAGTCTTTCATATTCAGTAGCTGAGACCATGTATTTTCTGGATATTGCTGAGATGTTATCTTAGACTTTCTGATCATCTATATTTCTTTGAGTTCTATATCATATCGTGCTTCTTCTTCCTTAGTTGTGATTGAGTTTACATTCTGCTATGTCACCCCCATTCGGGGAGTATAAACTGTTAGAATTATATTGTTAGATGTTGTGACCTAGGACAGCGTTCTACCGCTGACACTGCGGCGTAGGCTGGACGTAACCACGTCTCGTGCCCTTACTCTAGGGTGCGGGTCGTGACAAATTTTTAGTGGTGGCCCATGCAGGTCTAGACTAGAAGTGTAGTGGTATTCGAACCAGATTATCACTACAGCCTGCAGTATGATATAGGACATTAATTTTTTTTAAGGTACTCAATCACATTAGGAAAAACTCTTTTATTGCCATATAAATCCTTATTGTCAGCTGATTCTTTTGAATTTTAACTGTCCGCCATTGTTATATCGCTTCTTTTCTCAGAAATTGATACTTTTGTTGGTCTATCTCAGGATGGTAGAGACTCGGTCGTAGCATACCATTCATGGGGATGCTATAGAGGGGACTGCTACCTCTCAGCCAGTACTGCAGGGCCAGGGGACTGCAGCTCCTGCCATCTCTGCTCGTATTGAGACTTCAGCAGCAGCAGCAGGGGGTATGCCTCCACCGGCTCGGAGGCAGGACCCAGTCATCACAGAGGAGCCCTTCCAGCAGCCGTCGCCTACAGGATACGTGGATGCGGTACAGATGTTCGTATATTTTCCAGCAGTTCATGGACCGGCAGCAGGCTCGACAGGATAGGAGCATGGAGTTGGCCCTTACGACGGTCGCAGCTCGACCAGTGGTCCAGCAGCCGAGGACACCGGGGATAGAGCAGTTCCAGAAGATGAGCCCCAGAGACTTCCTGGGGACAGTGGGGATCCTATATGCTGATGAGTGGATCGAGCATATAGAGGAGATCTTCCGCCTGGCCCGGATACCAGCAGATGGCCAGATTGAGGCAGCAGCTAGCCGGATGCGAGATCTTGCTCGCACCTGGTATCAGTCAGACCCCAGGGTGGGGGTAGCTGGGCAGACTTGGGAGGAGTTCAAGGGCTTCTTCAAGAAGAAGTTCTTTCCTGATTCAGGGCTTCGAGCCTTGGAGTCGCAGTTCGAGAGCTTGGTTCAGGGAAGCATATCAGTAGAGGAGTATGTTGGGGAGTTCGGCCGCCTCGGCAGATTCGTAGAGGACTTGAGCGAGACGGCGAAGGCCCAGAGGTTCCGGAAGGGTCTGGTCAAGGAGGTCAAGTCCTTGACCAAGGGCAACAGGGATGCCACTTTCGATGAGATCTTGACGGGAGCCTTATTGGCTGAGGATGATCTTGAGCTTAGGCTCAAGAGGGGGCGAGACCCAGTTGGGGGGCAGCAGCAGCGGAGGCCAGGGCAAGAGGCCTCACTTCCAGCACCAGCAGCCGAGGCAGTTCCAACCGCAGCCGATCCAGCAGAGACCAGTTCACCAGCAGCAGTATCAGCATCAGGCACCCAGGCAGCAGACAGTCAGTTGCACATTCTGCAAGAAGCCAGGGCATGGATGGCACGAGTGCAGGAAGAGGCTCGGGAAGTGCCTTCTTTACAGAGCGGCAGATCACCAGCTGAGGGATTGTGCTAGGTCTGGGGGACGAGCAGCTCAGGGAGGAGGAGCCAGGGCTCCAGCAGGCTAGCAGAGGGGACCAGTCCTACCGACACAGCAGCAGAGGTTCGTCCAGCACCAGCAGCAGGCCAGGGAAGGCCAGCTGGGGCGAGGATTCGCCATGGCAGCAAAGGATGCGGAGGCCGTCGGAGAGCTGATCGCAGGTTCGGTTCTTCTCGACTCCAGTCCAGCTTTTGTATTATTCGATTTCGGTGCTTAGTATAGCTTCATATCAGTATCTTTTGCGATTAGACACGGTATCATAGCTGAATCGTTGCATAGGACTTACAAGATCACGACCGGGGGTGGCATTATCCTCGTAAGTAATGTTTGTAAGGGTCGGAGTGTTGTTTAAGGAGGCCATGAGTTAGAGGTGAGCCTGCTCGTAATGCCATTGTCGAACTACGATATAGTACTCGGTATGGATTGGTTGAGCAGGCACCATGCCAGCATTGATTACAAAGGGGGTAGAGTTCTCTTCAGAGCGCCGGAGGAGCCAGAGTTCGAGTACTCGAGGCGTCAGGCGGAGCAGAGAAACGGAGTCTTTTGCGGAGTCTCGGTTGAGGAGCAGACGATTCTACACCCCTTGATAGCAGAGTATATGGATGTTTTCCCAGCTGAGTTGCCTGGATTGCCACCAGACAGAGATATTGAGTTCTCGATAGACTTGGTTCCAGGAGCAGAACCCATCTTTCAGTATGTCTATCAGGTGAACAATAGTAAGTTGGTGGAGCTGAAGAAGCAGGTGGATGAGCTGCAGGACAAGGGCTTCATCCATTCGAGTTCGAGTTCGTCGCCATGGGGTGCACCAGTGTTGTTTGTGCCGAAGAAGGATGGGTCAGTACGGATGTGTATTGACTATAGGGCACTCAACAACCTCACGATCAAGAACAGATACCCACTACCGCGGATCGACGATCTTTTTGACCAGTTGAGCGAGCTCGGGTATTTTCCAAGATTGATCTGAGGTCGGGATATCACCTGGTGAAGTGAAGAGGGAGGATATTCCCAAGACTGCTTTCAGGACGCGGTACGGGCAGTTTGAGTTTTTGGTTATGCCGTTTGGGCTAACCAATGCACCAGCAGTGTTTATGAACCTAATGAACGAGGTGTTCCACCAGTACTGGATCAGTTTGTGGTGGTGTTCATTGATGACATCTTGGTATATTCTAAGACGGAGGAGGAGCACGAGGAGCATTTCAGGATCGTGCTGGAGACTCTCAGGAAGGAGCAGCTTTACGGGAAGCTCTCCAAGTGTGAGTTCTTCTTGGACCGGGTGGACTTCTTGGGGCATGTGGTAACTGGAGATAGTATCTCAGTTGACCCCAAGAAGATTGTAGCAGTTGAGGCATGGGCAGTGCCGACTTCAGTTGCAGAGATCAGGAGTTTCCTGGCGCTGGCAGGATATTATCGGAGATTTGTGCAGGATTTCTCCGGTTGCAGAGCCGTTGACTCGGTTGACCCGGAAGGATGCTGAGTTCGTTTGGTCAGAGGAGTGTCAGGCAGCTTTTGATGAGTTGAAGAAGCGCCTTACGACAGCTCTGATTCTGACATTGCCTTCAGGATCAGGAGGATTCACTATTTATAGTGATGCTTCAGGGAAGGGGCTGGGTTGGGTCTTACAGTAGCATGGGAAGGTGATTGCCTATGCTTCCAAGCAATTATGCCCCCATGAGAAGAACTACCCTACCCATGACCTGGAGCTGGCAGCAGTGATTTTTGCTCTGAAGTTGTGGAAGCATTATCTGTATGTGGAGCGGGTAGAGATTTTTACAGATCACAAGAGCTTAAAGTATGTGTTCACTCAGAAAGAGTTGAATATGAGGTAGCGCAGATGGCTAGAGTTGATGAAGGACTTTGACATCCTACTTCAGTATCACCCAGGGAAGACCAACGTGGTTGCCGATGCCTTGAGTAGGTATTCGACAGCCATGTGTTTGACCATGGACCGTCACTTGCTTGCCGATTTGGAGAGCCTGGGGATCGAGTGATCGTGCCCGGAGTGCAGATGCAGATGTGGGGCATGCAAATTCAGTCAGACTTGGTAGAGATCAAGTCGGCACAGTTTGAGGACGTTGCTCTGCGGTGTCTCCGAGAGCATGTTCGAGCAGGATTGCTGGAGGGCAAGTTTTCTCTTGTAGAGGATGGTGCCTTGAGGCACGGTTCCAGGTTATGTGTACCCAGCGGAGAGCTCAGGGAGCAGGTTTTGTAGGAGGCCCACAGATCTCAGTACTCTATACACCCTGGTGCTAACAAGATGTACCGAGATCTGAGGGAGCATGTTTGGTGGTCCATGATGATACGGGAGGTAGCTCGCTTCGTAGCTAGGTGCTTGGTCTGTCAGCAGGTCAAGACAGAGAGGCAGAGGCCCGGTGGATTGTTGCAGCCGCTGCCCATTCCTGAGTGGAAATGGGAGCATATTACTATGAATTTCGTATCTGGTTTACCGCGTACACCAGGAAGAAAAGACACGATTTGGGTCATCGTTGACAGGTTGACCAAATCGGCCCACTTCTTGCCATTCAAGGTGGGTACATCTATAGAGAGGCTGGCGGAGATGTATATACGACAGATAGTCAGGATTCACGGGTTCCGGTCAGCATCATCTCAGATCGAGATAGTCACTTTACTTTTCATTTCTGGAGGAGTCTGCAGATTAGCTTGGGCACTCAGCTCAAGTTTAGTACTGCATACCACCCCAGACGGACGGACAGTCAGAGAGGACTCTTCAGACGCTCGAGGATATACTGCGAACGTACGTCTTGGACTTTGGAGGTTCCTGGGAGGATCATCTACATTTGGTGGAGTTTGCTTACAATAACAGTTTCTATGCCAGCATTGAGATGTCACCTTTTGAGGCTCTGTACGGGCGTAGGTGTCGTACACCCTTATCTTGGGATGATGTTGGTGAGCGAGATTTACTGGGACCAGAGATGGTTGTTGACGCAGCCGAGAAGGTGAAGCTTATCAGGGACAGACTTCGCGTGGCACAGGACAGACATCGACACTGGGCCTATAGCCACCGGAGGCCCTTGGAGTTTGAGGTACAGATTAGAGTAGGATTAGATTTAGGTTGTTTGTTTGTGTTTTATTGATCATGTTTGTTTATCATAATTATTGAGTCATTGCTTGTGATTAGGTTGGAGACCAGGTTTTCTTGAGGATATCTCCGACTTGTGGTAAGATACGTTTTGGTGGAGGTGGAAAGCTTAGCCCGCGCTTCATCGGCCCTTTCGTTATCAGTGGAAGAGTCGGTGATGTGGCATACAGGCTAGACTTGCCACCTGCACTAGTGGGGGTCCACAACGTATTCTATGTATCACAGTTGAGACGGTACGTGGCTGATCCTAGCCATGTGCTCGATTATTCGGAGATTGAGGTTGGACCTTCTCTCAGCTATCCAGAGCAGCCAGTGGAGATACTGGATCGACGGGAGAAGGTTCTGAGGAACCAGGTGATACCCTTGGTACGCATCGTATGGAGGCATCATTCTCCAGGAGAGTCTACCTGGGAGCGGGAGGATGAGATGCGCGAGCGGTACCCCTATCTTTTGGACCGTGAGGTATACTTTCTATCCTTCTCATCAGTTGCATTTCGCCTTTCAATTTCGAGAACGAAATTCTTTTAAGGAGGGTAGATTTGTCACTACCACATTTCTAGTTTGAGGGTATTTTTGTTATTTTTGGGGTTATTTGAATTTATTAGAATTTATTTAAATTTATGGGAATTTTTAGGATTTTATTTTAGAATTGTTTGAATGAAGGTTGACTAGGTTGACTTTGACTAGCTTTGACTTGGTAGGCTAACCTAGAAGCTAACCCGTTGTTTTTGGACTTGGTAAGGTCATGTAATCCTAGTTAGACTAGATTTAACCTATGGTTTAGTCATTTAAACCCAAGTTAGAATAGAAGGCTTTTAAGACACAAGTCATGACTTGTGATTTGAACCATTGATTAATGACTAAGCCCAACCCATTAGCCATGAGCCAAACCCTAACCCTAACTTAATGTGGCCGGCCACTTAACCTAGCATTGGGAATCCCCCTATAAATATTCTCCTCCATTTAGGGCTAGCCTCCTTAGGAAAGAACAAGTTTTTGAAAGAGGTATTTTTTTTCCCAACTTCATAAATTCCTAGAAAATCTATTTTAACTCATTTTTAATCCAAACAAATTGCAATAGGTTTTAAATTAAGTTTTCTTGCTATTTGTGGTGTTCAACCTCAGCTTTGGGGCAATTTGAAAAAGTTTGCTAGCAAGGAGAAACCCCTCTATTGGAAGCTTTTCTTGCATTTTGATACAATAGATAAATCTCTATAAACACCATTAAATTTCAATTTCTTTGCATGATTAGAAATCCCTAGGTCTACCCTAACTGTAGGTATGCCTAGACCTAGGTTTCGTGTCAATTTCGTGTCCCATTTGGACACGTATCAGTCCTAGGGTTTAAGTGTTTGATGAAATGCCCCAAAGGGCATTTCGAATTGTTTTAGGAATGTTTCTGATTAGGAAATCATGTTTTAGTGTTGCTTACATGTTTTTTGTCGACTGAGGTAGATTTGGCCTTGTGTCATGTCGGTTTTGATACTTGGACACGCCGCGCACGCACGAACTGCATTGTCCTGCTGTTCGGGGGCTGCATCGGACACGACATGCGACTAGCAGACACAAAACTTGACACACACCATGGAGCACTGACTTACATGCCACGTGTCAAGTTTCAGATGACCACGTGGCGTGTCAAGAGAGAAATCATCATTGTATCGGTTTTACACACATACGCACACGCCTACAATGGGCCACTGATATGGGTGGATAACTCTGGACACGACGCACTAGGACACAAATCAGGGTTATGGACACAAAGACCTATCCTAGACGAACCTAGGTTGGTGAGCACGAGACACGAAGTGTCCTGTGTCGGGAGCACGACACGC
Source organism: Iris pallida (assembly GCA_029216955.1). Classification (NCBI taxonomy): domain Eukaryota; kingdom Viridiplantae; phylum Streptophyta; class Magnoliopsida; order Asparagales; family Iridaceae; genus Iris; species Iris pallida. The sequence continues at coordinate 15,363 of JANAVB010004390.1, read as the reverse complement.
GTGCACTTGTGCACGAGACTGCACTTTTGTGCAATGTCCAGTATCACATTTTTTGGTTTTATTCGTGTGGACACGTCTGTGTCGTGTATGGTGGACACGTGTTGGACCCTGGGACATACTTACATAATATATTTTCATTACCAACCTATAATTTCCTATTTTTGTTAGTTTTTATGTGTCAGTTGTCATTTACCTAAATTTCTGATTCATGAACATTCCAGTTTTGTTCCGGTTTTCATATTTGAACTTGGCAGTCTATTTTACCCATTTAAATGCTGATTAAATGCTGTTTTTAAACCCTAATATAGTTCTCCTACTTATAATCTAACTATGGGTTGATTTTTGGTTGATTTGGTTGTGAATTGATTTCAAAATAAGAAATTGAAGTTCCAATAAAACTGGAACTGATTTTTGAGTATGTCCTTCTTTATTTCTGAAATCTGACATTTGTTTAGGGGACTAAAGTCTTGGACTGAGACTGAATTGTAATGTATTGGTTCCCTTCTTTCCTTCCCTGTACACTCATCCCTCACACACACATTGTCCCATGTCTTCACAGCCACACACAATTGCCACACATACACATGTGACACTCTACACTCACAAACATTAGCTCACATACACCTGTCTAACAGTTGACACCCTATTCTTGGAACACTACACTAACAGGAAACACACACATTCCTCTCATTCATACACACACACTCACTCTCTATATCCCTATCTTCCTAATGTATGTATGTATATGTAATGTAATATATGTAAAATGTGTATCTAATGTATAGATTATACTATGTATATATAATATGTGAATATCAATAATGTATGTAGGTAGCTTTATAGATGTAATGTAATGTATATAATGTATTATGTATATATGTGGATACATATATGTAGGGTGTACCATTATATATATATATATAAATATATATATATATATATATATATATATATATATATATATATATATATATATATATATATATTATATGTATGTATGTGTGTGTGTGTGTGTTGTGTGTGTGATATAATATAGGTAGCACAATGTATATATAGGTAGCCCAATGTATATATATATTTACTATGTGATTCCATGTGTAGGCCTAGATGCAAACTAGGTTGTGTGATGTTTGGTTTTGACTTGTGTTGTATAGGTTGTATGGACTTGGTATACTAGCATAGGCTAGTTTAGCCTTGTTTAGACTAGTATGGACTAGTTAGGCCTAGAATAGACTATTTAGACTTGTTTGACCTAGTTTAGACTTGTTGGACCTAGTTTGACCATAGTTGACCTAGGTTTGACTTCTTGGTTGACCAAGGTTGACCAAGAGTTGACTTTGGCCTAGATTGACCTAGATTCATCTAGAATGCATTGAATTGCATCTTGTTATCATTTTAGACTTGTTGTGACTTGTGATGTTCTGATTAGGAGCCAGACACCTCTCCTCGGATAGTACATTTCATCCGGACACTCAGATACCAGGCGAGTACATTCTCTGATTATTTCATATCCTGCTTAGAATTATATCCTGCTTTAGATTACCTTATTTGATGCTGTCACGACATTATCACGGATTAGTACTATATGGATCTCTTCATGCATGTTATCCCCTCGGGAGCATCGGGTACATTGTGTCATGTGCGTTTCACTTTCATCATGTACTCCTGTGCTTTCACATACATGTACACTCCTGTGAATCATGTACTCTCATGTTCACGGAGCCCTCATGTATACTATCATGTGCACCCTTTTATGGGTCCCCATGTGATATCATGTACAATAACATAACCTGCTTAGATCCTTGTGTATTGATTGGGGAAAACGGGGAGTGCTAGTAGTCATGTGAACAATTCCATAGTAGTATACATCATGTGAAACTCTTTAGTGTAGATCATGTACAAATCTGTTCTGTTTACATGTTCTATCCTGTACTCTACATCACTAGCCACTATTAGTTCTCTATATACAGTAGCTATTTACATACAGTTCGCTTTTTTTTACATCATGTACTTCCTTTCAGTTTCCTGTATCTTACTCTACTGCATGTTTATATTTTCTAACCTGCTATGAACTGTTGAGATGTATTGTGCTCGTTCCTGTCCTGACTGGACCTGTTGAAAATATTACAGAGGAAGAGGAGGAGGCCTGTGTGGATACCTTCTACTGGGCAGCCCTAGACACTTGTGAGCTGGACTCTCAGGAGGACCCAGCTCTAGCTGAGGACATTACCCCTATTGCCTAGACTAGCTTAGTTAGGCCTTATCTTACTTATGTTGTCTTGAGACTGGTTTAGCTAGACTTTATTTATGTCTTTGAGATCTGAGTTGTATATATTCTTTCATATTTAGTAGCTGAGACCATGTATTTTCTGGAAATTGCTGAGATGTTATCTTAGACTTTCTGATCATCTGTATTTCTTTGAGTTCTATATCATATCGTGCTACTTCTTCCTTAGTTGTGATTGACTTTACATTCTGCTATGTCACCCCCATTCGGGGAGTATAAACTGTTAGAATTATTTGTTAGATGTTGACCTACGACAGCGTTCTACCGCCGACATTGCGGCGTAGGCTGGACGTAACCACGTCTCATGCCCTTACTCTAGGGTGCGGGTCGTGATAGTGTATATGTGTGGATGAGTAAATATATATAGGAAGAGAGAGAAGAATAGAGAGAGATATTTAGAGAGAAGGAGAGAGAGAAGTCGGTCCAAGGGGGGTGTATGCTGTTTGGGAAGTGAGGGAGTGTAGGTGTAGGTAGAAAGTGAGAGAGAGAATTATATATATATATATATATATATATATATATATATATATATATATATATATATTATATATATATATATATATATATATAGAAATGAGATATTGTAAAATAAGAGAGGAAGAGATATTTTCAAAATAGGAAAAGAGAAATATTGTGTGGGTTATTTGGGCAGTCATGAGAGTACAACATGGAGCTTGGGTACGGGTTTGGTCGAGCCGGGTCGGGTCAAAATCGGACAGGGTGAAATAATAAAATTAAAATGGATATTTATGATCACGGCAAGAAATAAATATATACGGGACTCCAATAAATGGGACACAAGCGTCATGTGGGTAGTAGGCTTCATGTGGGCCACGTCCATACTTTGGGTCGACTAGATTAGATCGATGTCGGGTCCCGAAATTAAATTGGAAATTAAATCGGGTTTTACGGTAGATAATTAATTGGCCTAAATTGACCCAAAAATTGTGCGAAGAAAATGAAGCACAAAATGGAGTGTCTGAGTGGGACACGAAGGTCATGGGTGAAGAGCGTCTCGAGTGGATCATTTATGAGAAGTTGGTTCTGAGAAAACGACTGGTATGGTGCTCCTAAACTAAAAGTCACGGTAACGTGCAAACAATGATCAAAGATAAAAGTGGGAATAATTTTTCAACGATTAATTGGTCTAAGTTGACCCGAAGTTGCGCAATACAAAAAGAGCACAAGGAAACGAGTTCAGGTGGGACATGATATATCAAAACAAGATAATCTTGTCTACTTCAAAACTCGTAAAGAGAGTTTACATAGATTGGCATCCCTGACGCTCCAGAAGTCAAAGTCACGGAAAGGTACATTAATGATCAAAACAATTAAATAAATAAAATATCAAAAATAATTCATTCAGAAAATTTAAAATAAACCCTGAAATTCAGGGGGCTTACACCTCTCACTCATCTCCTTTATGGTCCTCTGCGTTTCCCTCAAGATGCACTCGAGCATATCAAATCGTGCAGTGAGCGTCGCATCGTCCGTCTGTGGCTGAGACTGGGGCTGCTCCGTAATCCTCTGCAGCATCTCGTCACGCAACTCAGCAACCTGGAGACGCAAGCTCTCCTCGACTCGGGCTGACTCCTGTAAGGGCTTTGGGGAATGCACACTACTAGAGGGGGCCTAGATGACTACGTCGCCACAAAGGTGTCGTAGGATCCCGTACCGTAGTACGTACCCCTCTAAAGACCACCAATATCGGTTATCCAGAGCTCGTCCACCGACTGAGGTGGAGGGGGCTCCGAGAAAGTACCATCCCCTCCCTCTGCAGGTGCACTAGCACTCTTACGCTCATGTAGCCTAAGAAACTCATCCTAAAAAGGTACGCATCTCGATAAGCATAATATTTACTATCCAATCGTCGTAGTTGCTAATGTTTAAGGTACTTATTAATAACTATATGGATATCTATTGCATATTTTCTAAGTGATATTAAAGTTAAGGAAACATAAAGTAATACTTACATAGCTATGTATGGCCCTCTCATCGATGAGCTTTCCGTCCTTCCGATGGGTGGCCAGGAAGAAGGTCACCATGTTGGCGTCCTCACCCCTCTATATCTTTAAAATTAATTTGTTTGTTATTAATATTAAACATTTTATTCATATTTTTATTAAAATAATATATTCAATAAAATACATACCAGATAATGGAAATGTTCTGTCATGGGAATCGAGACACTATACCACTTTTCTGCCCTCGTCCTAGCCGCCTTTGTCTTTTTCGACCTTTTCTATACCTGGGATCGTCGAATCTAGCCCTCATCATAGTCCACTGCTCGGACGTGATCCAACCTTGGATCGGTCTTTCGAAGCACTCTCGAGCCTTCCGGTCATCGATCGCATCACAAATTAACTTGGCGACAACGGCAGAAAATTGCTTCTGGATCATCTCAGTCCGGTGTGGTAGATAAATATATTTTCTACAAGAATTAAAATAGTAAGCTCTATAATATGCATAAAAGATGATTGAAATTAACAGAAATATACTTTAGTTACCTTGAAGTGGGCAAACCAGAATGCCTTCCTCTTGTCCGAGGCATCCGAGTAGTTAATCCAAGGGCTACCGCAGTTGGACCTCAGAAATAGCCCCTATGCCCTCTGTACCGACGGAGGACGATATCTATACAACAATAATTATTCATAATATAAAGACATATGTATAATTTAATGTTAACTAATTAATTTACTTTGTAGTCCCGCTGGACCAAATCTCCATCCTTGTCTCGTCCGGAGGAGCGCATGGAGGATCGCTCTGATACGAAAACGGAGTAGGTTCGACCTTCTCCACCTGCTACTCCTCTCTATAGTACGTCAGCAAGAGGAACGCTGGATGAGTTAGTAGTCTTATGCCTGGAACTGCCCATCCTAGGAGTACTGCCATGTACCATCGACACAGCCGGAGATGTGACTGGTCGGTACATTAGAGTACTCGAAGACGAGGGTCCAGAACCATTATCCGATAATGGAGGAGCACTCCGTCTACTGGTGGAACCTCTACCTAGATGGGGTTCTCCTCTACCTCAGGACTGACCGAGGTATCATCCTCTTTGTCCTGCCATACCTGATAATAACATATAATAAAAAATAGACAAATACAAAAATATAATACATATTCCAAACCAAACCTTCATGCATTTAACAAATCACAGTTTTAAAAAATAGACCCGGAGCAACCCTCTTTTGAATTTCTAGATTATAACCAAGTCTAGATAATAACATACAAAAATATCCAAAAATAAGGCAACAATATCCAAGAAATAAGTCTACCGGAGACAAATCTGGACAAAAGTCTAATCCATAAAGAAGTCTAATCCAGAAATAAGTTTACCGGAGACAAATCCGGCAAAAGTCATATCATAACTCTACAATCTACGCTAAGGCAAATACCAGTCCCTCTGATACTGCGCATAAGAAGGGTCCATGATCAAGATCCGCTATAGGAGCTGGGTGACTGAAACTCCTGGTGCCACTGCCTTCTGGTGCCAATTCCTCCTTTACAGCGATCTCAGCTTTAGGAATCACTTCCTCCTTAATAGTAGGTACCAATTCCTCTTTAAAAATAGGAGGTAGCATTTCCTCCTTAACAACAATCTCGACTTTAGGTACCACCTTCTAAGCAGCAGAAGGTACTACTTCCTCATCAACAGCAATCTATGCCTCTCTTCAGCGACGTGCTCGGTCAGGTGTCACGCCCCGGTTCCCAAGATGACTCGAGGCACGTGATACTTCTCCCCAGGCTACGCAACTGTACAATTAATACCGTATTGTACCTTGCGATTGTCGTCCGTAAGGTCCCGGATAGGCATAGATGTAAGGCATAATCACAGAAATTCCACAATTGACATGACATTCATTTATCCAGAAAATATATTACATACTTGGTCTAGATTCATCAAACACATATAATACATATTTGATTCATTGTCTTCAAACACATAATTTACATAATTGAAGGTGTTCTCAAAATGAAGCTACATTCCATCCGTTCCACATCATTCATAGAGTTCGTTCTCGGTGTATGCCTGATCCATATCTTGATCTTCATCAATCCCTAGTGAAAAAAACTAGGTCGTCAATAAGACGAGCAAGCCCTCAGTCAAAGGAGGAAGTTATGAATGTGGAATGATAATACAAGTGAAAACAAAATATAGTAACTTAGAGCAATTAAACTCATACCTTGTGATATCAGTCAAGAAGTAAGTAATTCTCAAAATAGTGTCACAAAGGACACAACAAGAACTTTCTAGACCTAAATACAATTTAGAGAAACTTTCTAGATCACAACACACGCCTAGCATCTCAACAATAACCCCACTTGCCCGGGATCAGGCTCGTACAAAAAGGATTGGTGCTTAAATTCTCCAGCCGTCTGTACTATCACATATTGATGTGACTTCAAGCAAAATAACATCATTAGTGGTTTTCGAATCATCTGGGTCAAATCATCGCATCATGTGTTATAACAAGAAGTTCGTATGACTTGGACTTTTCCAAGAATATCGAACCCATTCATTAGAGAGCTGAGCTAAACCCAGGGCCTAGATATCTAATGAATTAACAAGTATTCTGAGCTGAAACTCAGGGTAATGTGCAAATGGATAGCTGAGCTAAAACTCAGGGCCTGGATGTCCAATTGCGATCAAGAAAGTGAGCTAAGCCTCACCCGGACATTCGTGAGGCCGCACGAACACCGTATCAGGGACTAGTCAGTACAAAAATAAAAATTATATTGCAAAAAAGTTAGCCGGGTATGATCCAATGGTTTCTCTCCCATCCCAATGCAACCTATTCTAGACATTCGGATTCCATAGAAACTATCCCTTAAACGGGAGTCTTAAAAGTCAAGTCGCATTCAAGTAATAGTTTCGTCCTTTCCGAAACTACGAAAGTCCAAGAAAGTATTTGGAACCAAGAGAAATTCCAAAGTATCAATTTGGACAATGATTTCCAAGAATCCCTCCGATGTTATAGATCGGAGATAGATGGTTCCATGATCTAGAACTTAGGTCAAGAGTTTCTAAGGAGTCCGAATTCTCAGAAAGAGACTAACTCTGGAAATTCTCAAAAATTTCGGCAGAGTCTCCTTTGTATTTGCTGACCCGAAAATAAATCCGATACAAGTAAACACAAAAGATAGAAATATGGGCACGCCGACCCCTTCGGTGGAGCAACTCTCAACACCGGCCACGCAATATAAGTTATCCGGGTACGCCGACCCCTTCAGTGGAGCAACTCTCAACACAGAAAGACACACATCCATATATATATATAATTTAATAAACTTTCTTACCATTGTAGGCAAACTAGCAAGCAAGCAAGCAATTTTATTTGGATTATGGCAATGTGCATTACCTAAAATGCAATCAAATCTCAAGAAATACTTGTTAGTAATGCGAAGATACCAAGATGTAAATTTCTCATTGTTAACATAAACTAAGTAATTTGTTTACTTGTGATAATGGCTAAATTAATCGAAGAGTTCAATTTTGATTTTGCATTTGCTACAATCCACATTTAGCCTCCTAAAGGTACCAAAGGAGTTTTTAAAATTGAGGTTAAGTAAACGTAGGGTCATCCTAACTATATACCCCTAATGGCCATTTTTGACTAAATAATGGTGTCAAACATGTCAATTTAGCATATTTCTATAATGCGAACAGAATTGAACATTATGCTAATAAAATCGACAATTATACCTACCACAAGTCAATTTAACTCATGCAACCATGTACTGTATTTTAACTTCTTGAATGTGCAAAGGAAGGTTTAACATTGAAAGATTCTAGATATAGGGTTATCCTAAAGTATAGGTACCTTTAAACATTTACTTTAAACTAGTATATCATGCAAGCAAATGTTAATTGAACCTAATTCAAAAATGGACAGAATTAACTAGTATAATACAAGTTTAACACTAATTCATACGCATACATATCAAGCAAGAAGATACATAATTTATATATATCATAGTTCATGGTTGAATTTATCATAGAATTTCCCAATTCTAGAATATAAACCAAACTATATTTTTAACTTGTCATAAGGTTCATAAATTTCATAATATAAATTAAACTATATTAACCCAATAATTAGAAGATCACATTTGAACAACTTTCAAAGGAGAAGGAAAAGAGGACTTGCCTTTGGTTGAGTATATTCTTCCTATAGAAGAATTCTTCCTAAACCCAAATCAGAACCTAGGTCAAGAAAATAGAATTTGAATTAACAAAATAACCTAGAGAACTAATTTGAAATGGATTTGGGAGAAAAAATGAAGAAGAAGGAAATGTAGAGGAAGAGGAGGAAGAAGTTTGAGATGGGGGCTTGGCCGACCGCCGGCGATGCCACCGGCGCCAGCCCGCGGCAGCAGCCGCATCAGTATAAGCGGCAGCAGCAGCAGCAGTATAAGCGGCAGCAGCAGCAGTAGCAGTATAAGCGGCAGCAGCAGCAGTAGTTAAGGAAGGGGAAGGGAAGAGGAAAGAAGAAGAAGAAGAATGAGAAATGGAAGAAGAAGAAAAGAAGGAGAAGAAAGAAAGATTGTACCTGGTAATAGAATAGGAGGAGAATGAATTTTCATTCTCCATTCTCTATCATATAAAAGAAAGGTGTAATTAGAAAAAGACCAAAATACCCCTTGAGCTTATCATGAGGGAATGCCATTTGGCTTCCTATCATGCATGAATGCCACCTAATTCCTTGGGTAAAAATACAAAAATTGAATTTGCATGAGGACCAAGTGGGAAATTTTGATTTACATACAAAAAAATTAATATAGGCAAATTTTTAAAAGGCTTGAAATTTAATTAATATAAAATAAATAAATAAATAAATATAGGTTATGACACTCTACCTACCTTAATTAAATTTCGTCTTCAAAATTTAAGGAAATGAGAAGTGAAAAAGGAAGGTGCTAAGTACCTTAATCATCAAAGAGGTAGGGATAAAGTTGCTGCATCTCATCTTCCCTTTCCCAAGTAGATTCTTCCGGTGAGTCCTTGTTCCAAGATACTCGAACCAAAGAGAATCTTCTGTCTTCGATCCAGGATCTCTACTGGCTTCTGCTCAATACGGAGAGTTGGACCAACTGTGATTTTCGAATGATCAAGTATGTGACTGGAATCTGGCACATACTTCCGTAGTTGAGATACCTAGAAAACATCATGGACTCCTTCTAGAGATGGTGGCAATGCCAATCGATAAGACACGTCGCCGACTCGATCCAGGACGTCGAATGGGCCTATATACCTTGGGCTCAACTTCCCTCTTGTTCCAAACCTGATAGTTCTTTTAGTAGGTGAGATCTTCAGATATACATGATCACCAGGTTTCAAGTTCAAGATCCTTCGATGTTATCTGCCCACATCTTGTGCCTGTCTTACGCAGCTTGAAGATGACTACGGATTGCCTTGACCATGTCTACAGTCTGTGTAACCAACTCTGGCCCTAGGAGTTGTCGTTCTGTCACGACCCGCTCCCGAATAATCGAACACGAGTCGGACACGCCCAGCCTTCATCGTTGGACACAATAAAGTAAGTTGTACCAATCTAGGAAAATCTAACCAGATAATCAAGACAAGTACAAATCACAGCATCTATAAACGTATCCCAGAATCAGAGTAAAGTACAAGTCTCAGAATTATTACATTCCAGCAATGAAAGTAAGCCTACTAGTCTCAAAATACAAGGAAAATGTAAAGTTGTAAGGTAAAGCTCTAGGCTTCTACAGCCTCTAAGTCAAGAGCAACTCCAGCTGGCTCTCCTGCATCTACTGGCTCTCGGCCATAATATGTGTCACAAAGAGCCTCCAACTCACCTGCAACATATCCTAGTCAGGAGAGGAGCAAAGTACAGTTCTAGGTAATGAACAAGAACATGATATAAAACTGAGTACAGGAGTACATAAAAATGAAATACAGGAATGAAGTGGAAAGCACAGGAAAGTAGTACAGGAATAAAGTACATGAAGTACATACAGGAATATATAGCACAGGAAATGTAAAGTACAGGAAATGTAATGTACAGGAAAGAAACAATAATCCTGAAGTACCAGACATGATAAGTGCACAATATCGAAATACAACTAGTCCATATGACCGGCTGGGGTGAGTACAAGAGCATGTACAGGAGTACATGAATATGGTACGGCTTAGGGTCCGCGTACACGATGCGAGGCCTAAGCTATCTACATGAATATAGTAACCGGGGTTTGGTCACATGGCTAGTGTATTTTCCCGCCCGACACTAACAAGTACAAGAACAGGAATACAGGAGTACAGGGGTACAGGATATCGTGTCATGATGTGTCACAAAAAAAGTATAAGAATATAAATGTACAAGACCGTAGAAAAGTACTTGTCTTGCTCTGAAAAAGTACGGGTAATGAATGGAGCTGGATGTCCTCCTGTTATATTGGGTACAAGTTGGTTAAGCTCTAATATTTATACTAGCAATTCATTTCTTGACTATCACTATACTTAATTTACTTAGTTAAGCTTCATCAAAAACATTATATGAGAAAGAGTTAGAATCTATATAGTAAAATAGTTTATAGAATTTAGTAAAATGAATATCTATTAGTAACATATTTATTATTTTAGGCCAATATTTATATTAAACTGTAATATTTCTCCAGGACCTAGAATTTGTATGTTAATAAACAAAATAAGGAATTGGCTCAATACTAGTAAACTTTCAAAGCCACTTAATGCTCACATTGAAGTCCACATCAAAGCTACCCACATCAGTATCCTGACAAGCTCACCAACATGCCAAGCTCAAGTACAATACCCCAAACAAAACATGGTTGAATCCTACAACTCCAACAACTAACACACCCAAAATTGTCAACAGGTGCACACATGAGTCCCTCAAGCCATTCACAAGCATCTTTCAATATGTGTTATTACACAGGTTCCCCACAATCCAACCCAGCTACTATTCTACATGCCATCTAATCAACTCATAACTATTACTAAAACTAGAGATTCATAAGATTAAAAGGATTATCCAGCTTCAAGATGCAAAGACGTAACAGCTCAGAAGACAACAGAATAAAGAAAACTTATCAAACCATTTGCACACTATAAATTTGTAATCCAACCTCAACAAAATAAGTCTGTATTCAAAAATAGGTCACTCTCTGCTACTCTTGTTGCTGCACACCCGTGCCAAACCAAGTTCAAATCCCAGCCCGATCAATACTCATGCATACGACCCCAATACTGAAATACATTCAATATTACCAAATTAAAATAAGACTCTTGCTCCCTTTGTTAATCCCCCTGACACGTACACACGTCCCGGACACGATCTCTGCCAGGACACAGCTACACCACTGCAACACAAATGGTCCCACACAACCCGACACAGTCTCGAGAACACGAACTCTGGACACGATTCGACCTTCATCCAGAAGAAAACTCGAACGTATGCCCAATAATTATGATGCATGAAAGGAACACACGCCATATAGAATTATAATCGAGCATCCAAAGTATACTGAGTAAAAGAGTCTGAGGAGAATTACCTGAATTTGAACCGTTGTAAGAGACAATCCAGGGGTAGCCACGCCCTCAATGATAGACACAGACATGAACTAACTGAGCTAACTCAACACTGCGACACAGATCAAACAGAAAGTGACATGGAGATATAGTAAATTTTAGAGAACAATCGAATTCTCCAACAGAGTTTCACCAGGATAAGAAATAATACTTACAATCAAAAAAATCGAAGATACTCTAAATTCTAACACGGTCCTCGAACTTGTCCGATCTCAAAAATTCTGTTCTCCGAACACGAATTGATCACAAAATCAGATAATAACATGAGTAAACCAAGGGATTGATCTCAAGTCTGGCTACAGAATATTCAACCAATAAATCGACAACTGAACTTGATACTCACCAGGAATCGGTATCGACAACTTTGATTAAACAGCAGTTACGCTCAAGAGGGAACGACGTCACTGTCGATCGTCTAGATCGGAGGAATGGATCATGCAGATGAGATCGCCGAGGTCGATCAATCCTCTGGACAAAAATACGAACAGAGCATAGATCTGAGAATTTTAAATAAATTGAATCGATTCTAAAAGAGTCCCAATAACTCACCACAGCCGCTAGTGACAAAATCGAACACACAAGGAATGTCGCCGGGAAGCTTCAATCATCGCCATCAGAGAAACCGGTCGACGTCCTGGCTTCCTCGATCTGAGCTCGGTCAATGATCTGCCACCAGAGGGTCGCGTGTTGCCGAGAAACTCACCGCCAGTGAGTAGTACTGTTGTGGCTTAGTCGCCGGAAGAAAACATCATCATCGTCGCCATCGTCGCCGGAGTGGTCGCCATCGCCGCCGTCTCCTCCTCGAACGCCAACGGGAATAGGTCATCGGAGAAGAATTGGGGACCGCTCCCGAGAGAGAGGAATGAAACGGAAAAATAATAACAGCAGCTGAGTGAACTAACTCCACACTACTGTACGAATATAATCCCAAACATTTGCATTTTAATCCCTCCACCAATTAACACTTTTGCACTTACCCCCCCTCCTTTTCATTATTTAAAGCTCTGGTTAAAAATCGGTTAGGAAAATCACATGGCGGGCCCCAAAGTTTGTTACAACAAAGTTTCAAGTTTTTAAAATAATTCCTGCTCTAACAAATTTCCCTCCAAAAATATAATTCAAAATATTTATCATTTAAACTAAACTTATTATTATTAAAAATATTTTAATTCTCTAAAAATAGGAAAGTGGGGTTATAAATCTCTCTCCCTTGAAAAATTTTATCCTCGAAATTTAAACCACAAAATAGGTCTCAAAATCACAAAAAAAGATTCAAACACAAGTCATTTATTGAAAATAGAATTTTTGAACACAAGAATACAATCAAACAAACAAGCTAGGATAACGCTCTCGTATCTCATCTTCATGCTCCCATATGGACTCTTCCGGAGAGTGGTGTCTCCATATGACGCGGATAAATGGAATAGTCTGGTTCCGCATGCGCTTCTTCCTACGATCAAGGATCTCCACTGGCTGCTCCTCGTAGGTCAAGCTCGGACCCACCTCTAGCTCTGAATAGTCCACCTCATGGCTCGAATCTGGAATGTAGCGTCGAAGCTGGGACACGTGGAAAACATCGTGTACTTCCTCCAAGCTAGCTGGAAGCGCTAGTCGATATGCCACCTCGCCAATCCGTGCAGTCACGTCGAAAGGCCCGATAAATCTCGGACTGAGCTTCTCGCCTCTGCCAAAGCGAATGATGTCCCTAGTTAGCGAGATCTTCAGGAACACTCTATCTCCAACCGCAAACTCTAGTGGCCGTCTGCTGTTGTCCGCCCAGTGCTTCTGCCGATCCTGTGCAACTCTGAGACGCTCCCTGATCAGTCTGACTTTCTCAGCTGAGTCTACCACCATCTCTGGCCCAAGCAAAGCTCTCTCGCCAATACCGTCCCAAGATAAAGGCATACGACATCTCCGTCCATACAGTACCTCAAATGGGGTTATCTCAATGCTAGCCTGATAACTGTTGTTATAAGAAAACTCCACCAGATGCAAATGATCCTCCCACGAACTGTCGAAATCAAGTGCGTAAACCTGCAGCATGTCCTCCAGTGTTTGAGTGGTCCTCTCGGACTGCCCGTCCTCTGTGGATGATAGGCGATGCTGAACTTCAACTGCGACCCTAAGCTCAGCTATAGACTCCTCCAGAAGTGTGATGTGAAGCGGCTATCCCTGTCTGAAATAATGCTCACCGGCACCCTGTGAATCTGTACAATCTGTCGCATGTGGAGGTATACAAGCTTCTCGGTCGACAGTCCAACCTTAAACGGAATAAAATGAGCAGACTTCGTCAGTCTGTCCACGATCACCCAAATAACGTCCTTGCTACTGGGCGTACGCGATAAACCAGAGATGAAGTCCATAGTGATATGCTTCCACTTCCATTCCGGAATAGGTAAAGGCTGGAGTAATCCTACTGGTCTCTAGCACTCCGCCTTGACTTGCTGGCATACAAGGCATCTGAAAACGAATCCGGCAACCTCTTTCTTCATCCCGTACCACCAAATATACTCTCGCAGATCCTTGTACATCTTGGTAGACCCAGGATGAATAGAATACTGTGACTGGTGGGCCTCCTACATCACTTCCTTTTGCAGATCCTTGGGTACACACAACTGGTTCCCGTGCCTCAGGGATCCATCCTCTACAATAGTGAAGTCATCGAGCAATCCTGCCTCTGCCTGGCCTCTGAGACATCGGAGCCCCATCTAAAAACTGGGCCTCCTTTATCTTCTCTAACAATCCTAACTGTATCTACATGTGCATCAGCTGTCCTCCTACTCCTGATAGAACAATCTCGATTCCCAGACTCTCGAGATCCTCTAGAAGATGCCGGTCCATAGTGAAAATAGCAACAGGATATCGACTAAGGCATCTGCTACCACATTCGCCTTTCCAGGGTGATACTGCAGATTGATGTCGAAATCCTTCATGAGTTCTAGCCATCTGCATTGTCTCATATTCAGCTCCTTCTGAGTGAAAACATACTTCAGGCTTTTATGATCCATGAAGATGTCCACTCTCTCCCCGTACAAATAGTACTTCTACAGTTTCACGGCAAAAATGACTATTGCAAGCTCTAAGTCATGTGTAGGGTAATTCTTATCATGAGGCCTCAACTGTTTAGAAGCATAAGCAATAACCCTCTTGTTCTGCTCAAGCACACATCCTAAGCCTTTTTCTGAAGCATTGTTGTAGATAACGAATACTCCCGATCCAGATGGCAAAGATATAACTGGTGCTGTCGTGAGTCTTCGCTTTAATTCTTCAAATGCTGACTGGAAGGCGTCGCTCCAGATGAACTCCTCGTCCTTCCGTATAAGCTTGGTTATCGGCTCTGCGATCTTGGCAAAATCTTTCACAAACTTCTTGTAGTATCCTGCTAGACCCAGGAAACTACGAATCTCTGCTACTGACTTGGGAGGTGCCCATGCTTCCACAGCTTCAATCTTTTTGGGATCCATAGAAATCCCCTCTCCAGTCACCACATGCCCTAGAACTC
>JANAVB010004389.1:0-58367 GCA_029216955.1 Iris pallida | reverse complement strand
GATCGAGGTGGGTCCTACTCTTCGTTATCCAGAGCAGCCTGTTGAGATTCTGGATCGACGGGAGAAGGCATTGAGGAACCAGACGATACCATTGGTTCGTGTTGCATGGAGGCATCATTCTCCAGGAGAGTCCACCTGGGAACGGGAGGATGAGATGCGCGAGCGATACCCTTATCTATTTGTACCTTGAGGTATGATTTTCTATCCTTCTCATCAGTTTCAGTTTCGTCTTAAAATTTCGAGGACGAAATTATTGTTAGGAGGGTAGACTTGTAACACCCTATTTTCTGAAATTGGGGTATTTTTGAAAATTTATTATTTGTTATTATTTATTAATGGTGTTTTAGGCATGATATGATTTTTGGTGATTTCTAGTGTAATTGAAACTATTTCTAAGTCATGACTTATGACTTTGTGATTTTACTAGTATAACCCTAGTGTAAACCCTAGTTATTCCTTAACCTAGAAGTTGCCATGACCATGTGAGCCTAGCCATAGGCTTAGAACATCAAATTAGTGATTTTAGCCTAAAAGGGTATTTTGGTAATTTACTAGATTTTATTGAGATTATGTGTTTTTAATTTTATTTAATTGTTGTTAAGTACCATGATTAGTCCCTAACCTATCTTACCCTAATATAGAGGTTAGCTACTAACCTAGAAGCTTGAGGATGGATAATTAGTCAAGGGTTAAAGTAATGTAAATATCTAGATATTACATAATTGATATTTTGCTTAAAACCCTCAAAATATCTCAACTTTGGCACCAAAGTCTTTGCCTTCACCTTGAAGGAAGGCCAAGGACACCCCCCCTTGCCATGGCCGGCCACAGGGCACCCCCTAGCACTACACCATTCTATATAATCCTGTTATATTCATTCATGATCAATTTACATGAATTTTAAGCCTACAAAATTCCATTTCCTTCAAACCTCCATAACTTGATCATTTTTTATCCAAATCACCTCTAGTCTTTTGTATTGGGACCCTACAACATCAAGGGTGCTAAGGGAGGCTAGGAATCCAGAATTTACAAGCTTTGGACGTCACCAAGTTGAAGGACAAACACCCCCCCTCTCTTTGATTTTCTATTAAAATTGCACAAATAGGTAAATACCCATAAACCTTGCTAATATTCTATTTTTTTCTTCATAAATGCATGCATATAGGTCTACCCTAACTGTGGGTCAAGTTTGGTAAAATTTATGGATGGTTTGGTGTCCGTATCGGATACGTATCCTAGGCTATTAAACCTTGTTTGATGAAATGCCACAAAGGATTTGATTTTGTTAAAATGTAAAACTAATTACATTTTCTTGTAGCCCTAGACTAGTAGAATATATACCTAGTTGACTGAGCACAATTCAGATTCTTTTTCGTGTCTAAATCAGACACAAACCTACGTTTTTACACTGTGCACAGACACGAAAAATCCCCTGCTACTCGACCCAAATTCCGGACACGACACGCCATGAGGACACGTGCAAATTGACACAGAGGAGGGGACAACCTCTGTCATGACCCCCTTGAGTTTGAGACACATTTGTGTCATATCGAGAACACACGGACACGTGCACTGGTCGTGCACTGTCAGTGCACACGCGCACGGGGGCCAACTTCGTGCGTGTCGTGTCGCGCGGACACGACACTTGGGCACCTCGTGGTGACACGAGAAGGTAGCCCATCATGTGGCGAACACATGGACACGAGCACGAGACGTGTCGTATCCTGTGTTGCGAACACGAGGTAGTTGCACGCGTGTACGACGCGGTCTGAACACGCATATCAGTCGTATTTTTCACGACTGATGCGGACTTCGTATCGTGTCGTGGAGCAACGTGGACACAGGGCAGTCACTTGGACACGTGCACAACCCCTAGGCGAACCATCGTTTACGAGAACGAGATATGTGTGCATGTGTGTCGTGTCCTAGGATGAATTGCACGCGTGCACGACGCAGCGTATTCGTGTATGTGTGTCTATTTACCCGATTGGGTTTTGGTGAGTTTTGACACATCAAATTGTGCCGTGGTGTCGTGTCAAGCACCTAGGACACTAGAGGACAATAGGGGCTAGTGTTACCAACCCTTGGGTTCGAGCCTTAGCTCGGTTTGGTGTGTGTATTTGGGTTTACCTATTTTACCTGTGCACAGTGCACAATTCCAGAAATTGGAACATTTTTCAGTTTTCCAAATCGAAATTCAAAATGATTTTTTTTATGATTTATACATATAATTCCATGTTTTCAGTGTATGTATACGTAGTGTAGTATATATATGTGTGTGTGTAGGAGGAATTTGGGGGTATATACGTGTGTGTACATGTGTATATACATATATGTATATATATAGGTGTATGTGTGTAACTGCGTGGTGTGTGTGTGTGATTTCTGGTTCCAGAAATCTGGAACACCCCCCTTCCTGTCCAGTTCTCACACACTCCCACTTTCACTCTATCTCACTATTCTCTCTGTCACTTCTCTCTATATATGTGTATTATATATATGTTTTGTATATATATATATATATATATATATTAATATATGTATATATATATATATATATATATATATATATATACATATATTAATATATATATATATATATATATATATATATATATTGTATTAGATTATATATTGTGTCATTATATATATGTGAGTGTGATTTGTGTTATATATAGGGTATACATATATTGATATATATAGGTAGTAGATAGACTTGTGTATATCTATATATATAGATATCTATATATATATGACTTTTTAAATATAGGTTATATGGAAACCTATGACAACTAGCCTATGGCCTAAGTTACTAGCCTATGGCATTAGGGGCTAACCCTAATTGACCTAATGACTCAAACCCTAACTAGTTGACCCTTGTTTGACTAGAGTTGACCAAAGTCAACCTTAGGTCAAACTTGACCTAATTAACCTAGAATTGACTAGGATTAACCTAAAATGACTAGTTTAACTAGTTTGACTAAAACCCTAACTAGTTTGACTATAGTTGACCTAACTTTGACTAATTTGACTTTAGAGTTGACTTTTGACCAGATTGACCTAGAATTATGTAGTATGCATAGTAAACCTTATTTTACTATTTAGAATACATTGTGACTTGTGTTGCTCTGATCAGGAGCCAGACACCTCTCTTCAGACAGCATATTCTCTACAGACATTCATACAGCAGGCGAGTACATTCTCTGACCGTTTTATACTTGTTCAGGCTTTACTTTCTCGCTCTAGATTACTTTACTTGATGCTGTCACGTTGGTAACACGGATTGGTACTATATGGATCTTTACATGAGATGTTATCCCCCTCGGGAGCATCGGGTACTTCATGTTACATTTGTTTCACTTTCATCATGTACTCCTATGCTTCCATCATACATGTGCACTCATGTGATCATGTACTCTCATGTTCACTGAGCCCTCATGTATAACTTCACGTATACTCATTTATGAGCCTCATGTGAAGTAATGTATAATAACGTAACTTGTCTCGATCCTTGTGTATTGATTGGGGAAAACGGGGGAGTAGAAGTGGACATGTAAATAATTCTAAAGTAGTATAATCATGTGCAAACTCAGTAGTGTAATCATGTATAAATTCCAGCCATTCACATGTCTATCTTCTACTCTACATCACTAGTCACTTACAGTTTTCTATATACAGTAGATATTTCCTTACAGTTATCTCTTTTACAGCGTATATTTCCTTTCAACATTTCCTGTATTTTACTCTATTGCCTGTATCGTATTTCCTAACCTGATATGAACTGTATGAGATGTATTGTGCTCGTTCCTGTCCTGACTGGACCTGTTGAAAATATTACAGAGGATGAGGATGAGGCATGGGTGACTACATATTATGGAGCTGGACTAGATGAAACTTGTGTTGAGGACCCTCAGCAGGATACACCACCAGCTGAGGATGTTACTCCAGTAGTCTAGACCAGTTTAGCTAGACAGTCTTTTCTACTTGTATTTTGTCTCACATTCTGAGTTGTATTTTGAGATGTTGAGATGTATAGACCCTTAGACTTATTGTATTATGAGTTGACATTCTGGATGTTATGTATCCTAGACACTTAGACTTATTTCATCTATGCTACTATTCTCTTTGAGTTATTATCTATCTATCTATCTTTCATTCTTCTACCTTAGATGTGATTGAGACTGTATATTGTGATGTCACCTCCATTCGGAGAGTATAAACTGTACAGGTACCTTTATATTGTTAGATGATTGACCTAGGACAGCGTTCTACCGCCGACACTGCGGTGTAGGCTGGACGTACCCACGTCTCGTGCCCTTACTCTAGGGTGCGGGTCGTGATACATTCAGCTGTCTTAGAAGAAGCTCGTGCTCAGAAGATTCTTCGCAAGAAACAGCAGCAGACATCGAGGCATCATACCCCAGCAGCTACACCAGCCCGAGCTACTCAGAGTGGACCTATCAGGAGGACCACAGGACAGCTCCAGCAGAGGCCCTCACCTTATCAGAAGCCTGTTTGCCATTACTGTGGAAAACAAGGACATATCCAGAAGACTGCAGGACTCGCCTCGGATTATGCTTGAGATGTGGATCCAATCAGCACATGCTCAAGGATTGTCCGGAGCAACATACAATAGTACAAGCTCGGCAGAACCCGAGACCCACAGCCCCAGCTCTTCCAGCACCACAGCCCATAGCAGGAGCACCTCGTCCACCATGGCCTCCCTAAGGCACACAGTACAATAAGGCCAGAGCTCAGGGCCCGGGATAAAATTTTGGGCAGGCATTCTCACTTGCTGTTGAGGATATAGAGACAGAGGCGAAGGTTATAGCAGGTATGGTTCTAGTTGCATCTTTTTCTGCTATTATATTATTTGATACTGGAGCCACTCATTCATTCATAGCCACTAGTTTTGCCACTAGACACAGCATTCCCATCACACCCTTAGCTAAGAATGTTAAAATCCTCACTGGAGGAGGAGTTGTACCTGTTAGTGGCATTTGTAGACTTTGTCCTGTAGTGATAAATGGTAAAGAGATGATGGCACGATTTCTTGTATTTCCTATGCCGATATTTGATGTGGTTCTTGGAATGGACTGGTTGAGCCAGCATTTGGCTCTTATCGACTGCCATAGGAGCAGTATTATCTTTAGACCACCGAATGCGGCAGAGTTCGAGTTCACCAGAGAAGACGGAGAGAGTTGTGATGCACCCACATCGGGGACTCATATGATGATGCATGACACCCCTCAGTACCCTATTATCACTGAGTTCGAGGATGTATTCCCCGAGGAGTTGCCAGGACTACCATCTGACCGAGATATTAAGTTTTCTATTAAGCTTATTCTCGGAGCCGAGCCTATTTCATCTCGAGTATATCGTCTGGCATCCAAGGAGTTGGTAGAGATGAAGACGCAGATTGATAACTTATTAGAGAAAGGATTTATTCGTGCCAGTGCGTCCCCATGGGGAGCACCCATTCTTTTTGTGCCTAAGAAAGATGGGACAGTGCGCATGTGCATTGACTACAGAGCACTGAATGCAGTGACGGTGAAGAACAAGTATCCCTTGCCACGTATAGACGATCTATTTGATCAACTGAGTGGAGCAAAAGTATTCTCCAAGATTGACTTACGATCCGGCTACTACCAATTGAAGGTTCGGAAGGAAGACATTGCAAAGACGGCCTTTTGATCGAGGTATGGACACTACGAGTTCTTGGTCATGCCGTTCGGTTTGACCCATGCTCCCGCAGTTTTTATGAATTTAATGAACAAGATCTTTCACCAATACTTGGACAAATTTGTAGTAGTCTTTATAGATGATATCTTGATTTACTCCAAGAGTCAAGAGGAGCATGAGCAGCACCTACGGTTAGTTTTAGGAACATTGAGGAATGAACGACTTTTCGCGAAGCTTAGCAAGTGTGATTTCTTTCTCAAAGAAGTATCATTCCTTGGTCATATTGTTACGGGCGATGCTATATCGGTAGACCCAGAGAAGATTACAGCAGTCAAATCATGGCCCGCTCCCACATCAGCTTCTGAAGTGAGAAGTTTCCTCGGACTTGCGGGTTACTATCGACGGTTCGTAGAAGATTTCTCTCGAATAGCGGGGACCATGACTCGATTGACTTGCAAGGATCAGGAGTTTAAATGGACAAACGAGTGTTAAGCCGCTTTTGACGAGTGGAAGAAGCGATTGACCACAACACCGATCTTGACACTACCATCGGGCCCAGGAGGATTTGTGATCTACAACGACGCATCCGGGAAGGAATTAGAATGTGTATTGATGCAGCACGGTCATGTAGTAGCTTATGCATCGCGATAGTTGAGAGTGCACGAGAAGAATTATTCGACCCACGATCTAGAGCTCGCAGCGGTTATCTTTGCTTTGAAGCTATGGAGACACTACTTGTACGGCGAGAAGGTTGATATCTACACTGATCATAAGAGCCTCAAGTACGTGTTCACACAAAAGGAGTTGAATATGCGACAGCGACGTTAGTTGGAGTTGATGAAGGATTATGAGATTGAGCTACATTATCATCGGGCAAGGCTAATATCGTGGCAGACGCATTAAGCCGTAAGCCCATGGCACACTTTTTGACTACACAAAAAGAGCTGATTAGAGACTTGGAGCAGCTTGGTATTGAGGTAGTATTACCGGGAGCAGATGGCGTATTAGCCAACCTTCAAGTGCAATCATCACTGGTAGAGCGCATCAAGGCAGCATTGCCTAATGATGCTAGATTTTGACGGCTGAAGGAGAGGACTGAAGTAGGAGAGCAGACAGGTTTGAGGATCCACTCAGATGTGACATTGCGATGTGGTGATCGCATTTATGTACCCAATGGAGATCTACGACAGGAGCTGATGGCAGAGGCTCACAGTTCGACTTACTCTATTCATCCCGGAGGGACCAAGATGTAACGTGACTTACGACAGTATTATTGGTAGCATGGAATGAAGCGGGAGATAGCTCGTTTCGTTGCCATGTGCTTGGTATGTCAACAAGTGAAGGCGGAGCACCAGAGGACGGCTGGATTATTGTAGCCGCTACCCATTCCCGAGTGGAAGTGGGAGCACATTACTATGGATTTTGTTACAGGTTTTCCTCGGAGTCCTAGGAGACGTGAGCAGTATGGGTGATTGTTGATAGACTTACAAAGTTAGCACATTTCTTACCTTTTAGAGTGGGCCAGTCAACAGAGGTATTGGTAGAGATGTATATGGAGCAGGTTGTGAGATTGCACGGTGTGCCAGTTAGTATTGTGTCGGACCACGACTCGAGATTTACTTTGCATTTTTTGAGGAGTATGCAAGAGAGTTTGGGCACTCGATTGAAGTTTAGCACATCGTATCATCAGCAGACAGACGGCCAGTCGGAGCGTACCATTCAGACGCTAAAGGATATGCTGAGAGCGTATACGCTTGATTTTGGCGGTTCGTAGGAGGACCATCTCCATCTTGTTGAGTTTTTCAACAACAATAGCTATCAAGCGAGCATTTAGATGGCTCCATTTGAAGAATTGTTTGGTAGGAAGTGTCGGTCTCCTGTTTGTTAGAGTGACATAGGAGAGCGACAGCTATTGGGTCCCGAGTTGATCTTGAGCACAGTGGAGACAGTGAAGAAAATTCAAGGCCACCTGCGAGCAGCGCAGGATCGTCAGAAGCAGTGGGCAGATAATCGTCGTCGACCCTTGGAGTTCAAAGAGGGCGACCATGTGTTCTTGAAGATATCCCCCACTAGAGACACGATTCGATTCGGAGGACGTGGCAAGTTGAGTCCAAGGTACATCGGGCCTTTCGATGTCTTGCAACGTGTTGGAGAGGTTGCCTACAGATTGGCATTGCCACCGTCGCTGGAGGGAGTGCATGACATATTCCATGTATCTCAGCTGAGGAGGTACGTGGCGGACAGCAATCATGTGCTTGATCACTCCGAGATCACAGTTGGACCGAGCTTGTCGTACGAAGAGCAACCAGTAGGTATCCTCGATCGCCGAGTGAAGGTGTTACGGAACCAATCTATTCCATTGGTTCGCGTGGCATGGAAGCATCACTCGCCAGGGGAGTCTACTTGGGAGCGCGAGGACGACATCCGAAATCGCTACCCGCAGTTGTTCGAAAACGAAGGTATGTCTTGCATTTATATTTCCTTGCATTGCATTTGATCCCCCGACCTTAGTTTAATTTCGAGGACGAAATTTTCTTTAAGTTGGGTAGGATGTAAAACCCCCTAAATTTTGATATTTTTAAATAATTTTTTTGATAATTTACGCATGTATACAAATATTAGGAGTGTATGTTAATAATAACAAATAATAAATACACAAATGTCAGTATTATTAATAATAGCATTAGTGTTAATAATATAAAGGAATATATTACTATGGGTATATTTTTATACACATGGGAGTTTGAGTGTGTATATTATTATATATGCACTATATAGATTAGTATACTAATCATAAGGGAAGCAAATGTGTATTGTAGCAAATGCTACAGTACCTATGCTTAAGCCGAACCCCCTTTCTCCAATGTAGCCGTGGACTACATTCCAAGCGGGTCCCTGTGATGGCCCACCCTACAACAAGTGCCCAGGAGGCATTTCAAGTTATACACGAACTTATACTGCAGCGCAGTATATAAGCGTAGGATGGTCGATTGGTCGAAACCCTAACCCCCACATATCTTCGATTCTCTTGAACCCAACCACCAGAGCACCCCGACTTATTCCTCGGACCCCGGCGAACCACCCAGAGAGGCCGGAGACCACCGCCACCAACCGAAGCTTCGTCAGCCAACCGACCCGACCGAAAAAGACCCTCCTTGTTCTTCGTTCAGCAACCAAGGTACCCCCATCTCGATCCAAGTTCTTCCTATCTATTATATCGTTTTTGATTCTACGAATACCTACATAAGGCCTATACAACCCCCTACAAATCTCTTTTGATAGATTGAACTGAGACCCATTAGCTTCTTCGTGAAATCGACGAGAAATCGTCGAGGAACTGCCCCAAAAGGCAGATCACAGAAAACTGTAGGAACCCCTGTTTCGTCTTCAATTTTGTACAACCTATTAATTATTTCTTGGAAATTTCTGAACAAATTTTTAGAACACCTATAGGACTACCAACCCCATCTTTTAGAATAATTTATAACGCCCTACCTACTAATATTTATGATGTTGAAGTTGGAGAAAAACCTACGTCTATTTATATAAAAATTTAAAACTTTATCCCGATACTGCACGTGCCCTGACAAACCGGGCGACGTGGTCGCGTGCTATATGCATCGAAAGGCGCGTATGGACGATGCGGACGTGTGGGAACTGACGGAACTCAGTTTCGTCGCGTATGCGCGACGAAACCAACGCGTATCCATCGAGATACCCCGTATCGACATTTTGCAAACTTGCCCATAACTTCGTGTACAGTCGTCGAATCGAGACGAAACTTGCGCCAATAGGTCCGGATTGAAATTCTGGTCTGCATGCCAAGTTTGGTTCGATTTTGAGAAGGTCGAATCGGAACCCATTTTTGGCGGGCCCGCGACCCACTCAAACGGGCAATTTTGTACACGGCTCCTCGAAATCCAAAACTGGACATACCGTTGAGTTTCTCTCCTCAAACTGAAACCGTAGACATGTAGTTTAACAATTTTAGAGACCGTAGACTTTGGCACACGTTTCGGTACAAAGCGAGTCCAACGACGGACATCGTTTTGACCCAAAATTATGATTTTGCCCCTGTTCCAGAATTTGACTTTTGGACAGGCGTTTCCTAGGTATATCTTCTTCACCGAGATCATTTTTTATGTTTGTTTCAGCGTCCGAAGTTGTTTGGAGATTGTGACGTTTCTTGACTGACATTGTGATTACTTGGACTTGCCACTTTGCACCATCAGGCAAGATACCTTGCTACCTTACTCTGTGATTATAATATTCTTATTTTCAGTTGTTATTTTTAGTATTTTATTTCATGATATTTAAACTATGCGTCCAAGTCACACTTGGGTGCAAGCGACTATATCGGTCATTTTTTTTGCTTTATTTATTCTCTTACATTGACTTAGCTTATTGACCACCCATTGATGTTGAGGTATTGGTATATCTCATATGGCCTTGACACTTGTTGTATCACGTGATGTGAGTCACATGTAGGACATGTTTTCGCGTAGTCGGCTGGCCACCGATACGTATGGAGCGTGCGACGGATAGGAGTAACTGCCAATAGTGATGCATGTTAGAAGACTTGGCGGTTACTAGAGGTTCATATTAGTCATGGAGATGATCATACTAGGCGTTGGGTGGGGAGAATGATACCTGATGTATGGGCTTCTTTACACTTTCCATGATTACCTGTGCGCTCCTCCGGAGACGCAGGCTCCAGGCGCCCTCTGACGTTTCCCAGAGCGTTATGGACGTAGCCCTTGCACATGGTGCCCTCTGACGCATCCCGAGCGTTATGGACGTAGGCCCCTGGTACCCTTTATAGGAACTATGCCGATCCCATTTACAGTCAGGGCTCATGCATCGAAGGATTGTATCTCAACTGCATATTCACAGTAGAATGGTCAGGAACCCGATTGCATGCATACCTTTTCTCTTATTATATTATCATAGTTTATATGGCATAGTGTTTTCTTGTATCTTGCTATGTCCCCTGAGGACCTGGTTATCTCTCCAGGTTTAGACGATATTCTACAAGAGTACGGAGCGGCATTGGAGCTATCTTACATTGATGATGAGGCAGTGCCTTATGACTTCTAGTCTATTTCTTATCTGAGACAGTTGTAGACATTATTTTACATCTCTTTTCTTTCTATTTGCGGAGGTTGGACTCCGATCTTGTGAGACTATTTTTCATAGCTGTTTGGAGTGAGTATGTTCACCCGGCTATCTTTTGATACTCTTATTTATTTATTTGGACTTCATTATCTTCTGTGTTGAGCTGTGATGAGATTAGATATGTTATTCTGGCCTGTGATTATTTATTTACAGCTTATGTGCGTATATGAGGATTCCATATATTGGAGTGTTCTTCGTATATGTGCAGCTGACATGTTCACGTACTTGGTCCTACGTATTTTGGGACTGGGGCGTTACAAAGTCTGCCATGAAGACATGATCCCCTATCACCAAATAGCGATCGACATTATCTCGTCGTTCGAGGGGTTCTTCATCGAGCACGTTCCCAGACTCCGAAACATCGAAGCCGATGCCTTGGCAGGCCTTATCGCTTCCCTAGCAGTGCCGAATCATACTCATCAATCGGTAGATGTGATAGGCCACGAACTGGTCTGCCCCAAGAACAACGTTCAATTCGTGGCGAGTTATTCGGCCCAGACGATCGACGATGTCCCAGATTAGAGACAACCATTCATTGACTTCGTCGTCTACGATATCCTCCCCGAGAACCCAAAGGAAGCCACCTCCATCAGACGGCATTCTCTCAGATTCTTCTACGATACAGAGACAAAAATGCTGTATCGCCGATCCTATGATGGATTATTGCTTCGGTGTCTGTCAAACGCAGAAGCCAATAAAGCCGTACGTGAAGCTCGTGACGGTGTCTGTGGGGCCCATCAGCCTGGCCCTAAATTGTAAGACCGTCTTCGCCGAATGGGCTACTACTGGCCCACGATGGTAGCAGATGCGATAGATTATGCAAGAAAGTGCAAAGCCTGCCAAGTCCACGCGGACTTCATCCACCAACCATCCGAATTTCTACATCCGACAGTGGCGTCCTGGCCATTCGAAGCATGGGGGATGGATATCATTGGTCCAATCACTCCACCTTCCTCCTAAGGACATCGCTTCATACTCGCCATCACAGATTACTTCTCTAAATGGGCAGAAGCTATCCCGCTTGTAGAAGTCAAAACTTTAAACGTGGTCAGCTTCCTCAAGCATCATATCATCTATCGTTTTAGACTGCCCCGGAGGATCATCCACGATAATGGTTCGCAGTTTGTAAGCCACGCCTTCTATCGGTTCTGCGACAAGCACCGCATCCAGAATATTGCTTCGATGCCATACTATCCAGCAACGAATGGGTTAGCAGAAGCATTCAACAAAACCATCATCAAGTTACTCAAGAAGTTCGTATCGTCCAACAAACACGACTGGAACGAGAAGCTTGGTGAATGCTTGTGGGCATACCGTACCACAGTCCGAACGGCCACAGGGAATACACTATTCTTCCTGGTGTACGGGAGTGAGGCAGTTCTTCCATTGGAGACTCAAATACCCTCACTCCGCGTCGCCCTCACTTATCAACTGACGATGGATGATAACTACCGTCGCCGACTACAAGAGTTAGAGGTCTTAGATGAAAAGTACCTCCTGGCTCAGCAATGAATCGAGCTTTACCAAGCACGCATCTCTGGAGCCTTCAACAAGAAGGTTAAAATCAGAACATTCCAAGTAGGCGATCTCGTTCTGGCATTCCGGAGGTCGATGGTCATGACTCACAAGACCGCCGGCAAGTTCCAGCCAAAATGGGAAGGTCCATTTATCATTGAGGCTGTATTCTCCAACGGTGCTTATCGTCTCGCAAAACAAAATGGAGACTTGTTCGTGTTGTCCGTCAACGACAAGTTCCTGAAGAAATATTATGTCTAAACGACATTTTCTAGATTATTGAGTCATGTACCCGCTGGTGCCGCTGAACTCACAACCACTCATTCCAGATTATCGAGTCATGTACCCGCTGGTGCCGCTGAACCCACACCTCCAAATTCCAAATTATCGAGTCATGTACCCGTTGGCGCCGCTGAACCCACACAACCAAATTCTAAATTATCGAGTCATGTACCTGCTGGTGCCGCTGAACTCACACCTCCAAATTCTAAATTATCGAGTCATGTACCCGCTGGTGCCTCTGAACTCACATTCCAGTCACTCTTTCAGATAGTAAGTCATGTATGATCATACCTCTGAACTTTGTTCCTAGAAGAGATCCTCCCTCATGATCCACTACCCGCACTCCCAGTGCACAAAAAGGGTAACCGATCCACAAATTTCCAAAACGTCCATGTCCTCATTACCTCTGAGTCGTTTCACTTCCGCCAAAAACAAATCACCCCTTTACGTAGAACTTCTATGTCCTCATTACCTCTGAATCTTTCTATGTACCCTCTTTCATTGAGCCCACTCCTGTCATGTCCTTATTACCTCTGAATGAGAAGGCTCCGTAGAAGAAACCTTCATGCTTGCCATGTCCTCATTACCTCTGAGTAAGTATGATAATTCCCTTTCGACTTATTAACTGTACCCACAACCGGAGTACACCAAGGATAATAGGTCCATAAATATTCTCCGCTGAGTCCGCTCCTGCCATGTCCTCATTACCTCTGAGCAGGAAGACTCTACGGTAAAACCTCCGTACTTACCATGTCCTCATTACCTCTGAGTAAGTATGTCGGTCCTCTCTCGTCTTATTACCCATACCCTAAACCAGGGTACGCCAAGGGTAATAGGCCCACAAATGTCCTCTGTTGACCACAAATATCCTCCGTTGAGTCCGCTCCTACCATGTCCTTATTACCTCTGAGCAGGAAGACTCCACGGTAAAACCTTCATACTTGCCATGTCCTCATTACCTCTGAGTAAGTGTATTGGTTTCTTTCCATCCTATTATCCGTATCCTAAGTCGAGGTACGCCAAGGATAATAGGCCCATAAATGTCCTTTGCTAAGTCCCTTAGTACAGGCCTACTATTCCTCATCATGCCCCGGGAGCCCAGCTGCTCCATGGCATTCTATCTCCCGATACTTGGAACATCCACGACAATATAACCATGGAACCGTTCAAAGTATCCCCAGTCAAACTTGTTACCCGTACCTAAAACCAAAGTATGCCAGGGGTAGCAGGTCCACAAATAAGTCCCCCATGCGGGGCAAACATCACCACAATACCACAGGCACAACAAGCAATAGAAATGAAGGGTAGAATGGAAAGTACTCTTTATTTGAAAGACGAAAAAAGCATTACATGTTTTGGGACTACGTCCCTCTCAAAGAAAAAAAAGAAAAGAAAAAAAACAGGAACAAAACCGAAAAAATGCCGACTACAGCTCGGCATTACACAACTCTAAGAGGCAGTTTCTCACCAAGGAAGTCCCCCGCTCAAGCCTCTGTATCGCTCGACGCTCGGCCTCCTGGGACAACTGCTCTATATCATTCAAATACATATATGTCTGCCAGTCGTTCTCCATCTTCTTTAGGGCAAGTTCTAGATTGGCAGAAGCCCTACTAAATTTGTCAACCTCCTGAATGGCAATCCCTTTCTCAGTACGAGCAGCTTCGAGCTCGGACTCCAATAAAGCCAGCTTTCTCTGGAGCTCAAGGATCTGCTCCCAGGTGTCAGCTACCACGCGGGAGGCCGCCGCTTTCCGAGCTGCACAATCTTCAGTCCGACGGTTCCATTGATCGTACAACTAAGTCAGATCCTGGCGGTCCTTCAATATAGTTGGCTTGATCGATTCCCGAGCAAGCCTTACCTTCTCCACCGCGATCACGAGGAAATTGTGCTCTTGGTTTATTACCGCAGGTAAATAAACTTGCTGCAGCACGCAAAACTAGGCCACAAGACGATCAGCCTCTAACAACTTAGGCTCCAGAAGCGCAGCCAGTCCCGCTCTACCGGGGAGTGTTCTAAGGATATTAATCTGGCCACCAGCGCATTAACGGGCCATAGAAAAGGGAGTCCCCCTCTCCACCGCTGCCTCAATCCCCTTCTTCAAGTGGCGGTGAAAACTGTCGACCACATCCTGGGATACTTCATCCAAAACTTTCGTAGAGGACGGTGTCAAAGGGAGTGTGGAAGGCAGTACCGAAGGAGTAGCCTCAGAACTGGCCGTCCCTGCCACCAGGGAAACGAATTCTGTGCGAAAAGAGACATGGATGGCAGCTAGCTCCTCTTCCGCCGCCCGAAGAGCCTGGATACTTGGTAGAGCGGAAAGGTTAACTCCCAAAACCCTATTCGCAGAGGATAGCACGGAAAGCGTTGTCCCTTGCCCAAGCTGTGCTATCACCACGGCTCCCGAACTTAACCCAGTTGGAGGCCCCTCAGTATGGGCCGAAAAAGAAGGAGGCACACGTGCTTCCATCATATCCCCTCCAGTAGAGTCCACCTCGACAATGTCCGTCACCGGCAATAAAGGGGTGGGACCTGTACGTCCAGAACAATCATTAATCCACGGAGGACAGGATGATAGAAACAAAAAAGCCTCCTCACAAGTTAAGAAGCTGGTTTATCTTACCAGGGGAAGAGCACGGAGGCTACAGCTCGTTCGAAGCTAGCATGGTTCCCCCTCCCCCGCAGCTTCCAGCTCGAATTCAACCGGTTTCTCTGCCCCGGCCACCCCTGAAGGGGAGACAGCCAGGTCAGTGTCATCCTGTTGAAATTCAGCTGTCTCAGGGACAGGTGCAGTAGAGCCCCCGTCCCCATTAGTTGAGGTCTCAGCAAGGTGAGACTCCCCGGCCGCCTTCTGAAGAGCCCCAGCGGACGTGATGACGGTACACATATTGTTGATCAAAGTAGACAAAGCCGGATCGACCTCAGTAGTCGAGTCCCGAGAAGCAGACTCCCCGGACGCCTACAAGGAGCAAAAGAAAAAAATGATTAGGCCGTAATTTAGAAAAAGAAGGAAAAAGGCGGCTGAAATTTCAATCACCTCAGAAATAGCGTCAACATCAAGAAACAGCCTGCGACGTCTTACCGTATCCCGCTTTGTGGAGTAGATCATGTCACCCTCATTTCCCGTATTTCCCGTATTTCGTATTTATACTCGTATCTGGATTTTGGCATGTATTTTTATTTTTTTTCTCAACTTGTAGAATTTTGGTATTTCTCATATTTTGGGTTTTGTCATGGCTTGGTTTTAATTGGATTGGTTTGGTTTGGGTTGGTTTAATGTGTATTGGAACACCTTAGCCTATGCTCCACCCTCAACACACCACATCCCACCCTCTTTAAAACTCCACCAACTTTTTCTCTCTCCTCATAAACCTCCATTAATTTCTTCTTCTCCTTCCTCTACAGAACACCCTTCTCCTTCCTCTCCACAACACCAACCCTTAGGCAAGTGCACCTTGCCACCACATGAGAACCCTCTTTTATTTGTCCATTTGTTAGTTTAGGATATGGTGATCAACATTAGAACTTAGCATTTTATGATTTGGAGTCTCCATTGTTCTAGATCTAGGTTTTCCCTATTTTTGGTTTTGTATGGTTTTGATCTACTTAAGTTGGATTTTTACGGGTTTTGATGTTTCCATGTGGAAGAGAGTTCAATTCCACCCTGGTTAGAACTTTTGAAATCTGGATTTGGAGTTCGGATGGCCAAGTTGTGATGCCTTGAAGTTTTGGAGCCATTGGAGCTTCTTCTCAGCCATGGAGAAAAAGACCCAGACCCTGCGTGCGTGTTTTTACGCGTACACAGCTCTCTGCTTGCGTGACTTTTCGCGTACGCTGCTCTCTGGCGTGCGTGACTTTTCGCGTACGCTGCTCTCTGGCGTGCGTGACTTTTCGTGTACGCTGCTCTCTGGCGTGCGTGACTTTTCGCGTACGCAGCTCTCCTGCGTGCGTGACTTTTCGCGTACGCAGCTCTCATGCGTGCGTGACTTTTCGCGTATTCAGCTCTCATGCGTGCGTGCTTTTGTGCGTACGCTGCTCCCCTGCGTGCGTGCCCTTGTGCGTACGCTGCTCTCCTGACCCCTTGCTTAACCCATTGGCTCTTGGAGTTTTGGTCTTATTTCTTTAAGCTTGGCTCTTCTTTAGCCCTGTATATTAATATTTTATTAGATATTTTACGCCCATTTTATATCCTTACGCCTTTTGTCATGAACTTGATTTTACTTAATATGTTTGGAATGACTATTGTACATGGCATGGCATGGCAAGGAACTAGCATAACACGACAGTGACCCATAGTGGTGCACTCCTGACATGACCAACCTGACATGATAGTGGCCCATCGTGGCGCACTCCTGACAAGTACCCTGACATAATTTATCTTGACGCTGTTGCGACGGGTAATTTAACTTGACCTGCCTTGACACCGTGGGTGGTTCTTTTTTGCCTGCTTGTTAAATCCACTTGTCCTATCTTGCATCATGTCTAGGATGGGACTTCTGAGTACCACGGTCAGGAGTACCTACTAAAATGGATTAAGGTTAATAACTAGAATAATACAGTAGTCATGAAGAGATGACACAGCTACAGGCAATCCCGTTACCTGCGCGCTCTTGGGATCTGTAGCCTGCCGTTGAGTAGGGCACATTTCCAGCACACCGTCGCGTGTTGCACCCTCTAAGTCACCTAAGGGTACATTTGTCTTCTGGGCGATGTACTCATCTGAATTCAACCCCTAATTTTCGACCTGGGTAACCTGGATGGTCTGCAGGGCTTGTGGCTATGGAACAATCTCACTGCATCTTGTTAGTAATTAGGCCTGTGATAACCCTAGTTAGTTAAAGTAGTAAGCCGTAGTATCTGCTTGGCCGTGATTGATTGAATGAGGTATATCCAGTCTAGCCATGTCTTAATCCAGTATAAGATTGCTCCATGTCTTGATTTCTTATATTATTATCTTGCCGATAAATGGTGGGAAACCAAGTTCTGTTCAGACGAAGGGTTACAACCCCGGTCCTTGTTTGGTTTACGGGTTGTAACCTGGCTATCGGAATAGTTCCATGGTTATCTCGTCGTATATCATCCTGGCATATTTTTGTAATTCTAGTTTTATTATTAGATGTTCTTGTGCTGATTACTGGCTTTTGTTCTTATTTCGTGGCCCCCTTGTGGCACTTGCTCTTTCTGGGGTTGACCCAGCTGGTTTTGTGTGGCCAGATTTCGGAGCAGCTCCCGAGGATCTTCCGAACCTCCAGCCCGATGGTGGCGACTAGAAGGAACCCGGGCTACGAGTGGGTTTTCTATTTTGTTTTGCTCACTCTACTGTAAAGTTATTCTTTTGAGGCATTTAGCCGACGAGCACCTGTTAGCTCGATGCACTTTACTTACTGTCTGCCTACGGACTGTAAACATGATTAACAAATCCTAGGGTTGATCATGTACGACTAAACTCTTGCTAGTCCTAACATTTTGTACGACTAGCTTCATGATCAGCTGAATATGTAATATTTGGGATACCTTATTATTGTATATTTAATGATCATACATCTTGCGACCTTACTTACTTACTTGTGATTGAGACATTAGGCTTGTTCATGACCATAAGAGACTGTTGGCTTGTAGTAAACCCTCATATTTCTAGACAGCCATGACCGTATATCGAGGTAGTTTCCATTTCAATATACGTAGCTGGCTATGTCTGCCCCCGCTCTTCAGTATTCTGGTTCTGGGGCATGACAGATCATTCCATCGTCAGCAGACAGACGCCTGCCTCGTGGGCGCGAAGCACCAGGCACAACAGGTGGATGATCCTCCACCACTTCGTCCGGCACAGTAGGAGGTTGGTTCTCCATCTCCTCGTCCGAAGAATGCGACGAGTCATCGGCGGCCTGCTCGTCATCCTCTTCGTCCGCCGCAGTGGACTCCGAGTCTGGCACGGGAACTCTATTCGCCCCTCTCTTTCTCTTCCTGGAACCCTCTGGCTTTTCTGCCAAGCCGGTCCCAACAATGAAGCTGGTGTTCATGTAAAAGTTCACGGGAGATTGCTCGCCGCAACGTGATAAAGAGCCGCCATGTACAGAATATCCCCTTGCGTATTAGCGTCAGGGACTGAGAAGCTAGCTCGGGTATGAACAACGTTGTAGTAATGCCACGCCCGGATGCCGTCAAGGACACTGCCCTCGAAGTCCAGCCAAGCACTGGGGCAGTCAAGGAACAGCTGACTATACCCAAATTGACGAGAAAACCTGCTAGGCAAATAAGGCTCCAAGTATACGTTATTTCGGTAACGATATACTAGGTGCGCAGGGCGAATATTGCGCAGCCATAGAAGCATCTTCTCAGATAAGAGCTGGGGAGGTTCAATGCCATCAACGTGTACCCTCCTCACTTCTCTAGGGGTAAACTGAGGAAGACACACAAAGAAGTCGGGCCCGTCAACTCTCGCCAACGCCCTCCGACAAGCCGGCATGGTGTCATACTCCCAAGATTGATGGCGGTATCGGAAAAGGAAGGCGTCATCCGCAGTAACATCATCCTCTGTCCCGGGCCTCATCAATGACCGGTAATGCATCAATAACCACCGCATGAGATAGTGGTATGGTAGCTCTATCCGCTCAAAGTCCAGCGTCGTTTCACGAGAAATGACTTTAGACGGAAAGGCACGGAGGCCGTGGTGTATGCTACACACCATAGCCGGAAGAAGGGCCAGTCTTACTTTGAAGACCAGCTTCACAGCCGGAAGAATGAAGTGGCGGCTGATCCTTTCAGTAGAACCCGTCCCTCTCGAGACTACGCAATTTCGTAGCCATACCATCAAGAATCCGGCCAAGATTGCTTTCTCGGACATCTGCCGGGTACCGTAGTGGAAATAACTGAAGGAGTCGGTACGACTCCCAAACCTGTCACGGGTAGACCTCGACCTTTTGGCCTTCAACATCATGTCCTATACCTCCTCCGTGGTTTGAGGACCTCGAGACGAAACCCGACCGGAAGGACGTAACTTGAAAAGATATGCGACCCAGGCCGTGGTATGGGAGGCATTCCATTCTGAGCTATTTTTTTTCTTGATAGCAGTCTGGTGGCAGATGCTACGGTGGCACAACAGTTCTCGGTACACAGCGACGAAACCAGGAAATCGTCGATCCAGGTCATCGAATTCCTCGTTCGTCGGGGTATATACTTCAAAGGCCTCGCCTCCCCACGGCAGCTTGGAAACAGCATGCATTTCATGGAGAGCAAGTCCCAACTCTCCCCTGGGCGCGAAGAAAGTCCCCGTACGCCGGCTATACATCTCCAAAAGGGCCATGAACAGAGGCTTGTTAATGGACAATCCGTAACAGGTGCCCCGGATGGC
Source organism: Iris pallida (assembly GCA_029216955.1). Lineage (NCBI taxonomy): Eukaryota > Viridiplantae > Streptophyta > Magnoliopsida > Asparagales > Iridaceae > Iris > Iris pallida. Next base: position 38,362 of record JANAVB010004389.1, on the reverse strand, counting down.
GTAGTAAAGGTCAATCTCCCGAAGGAGTTCCTCGTAGTTCCTGAGGATCCATGAGGAAAGATTGGCCCATATGGGAATGGGGTTTATCCAATTCAGCAGTGACAACCTGCCCACAGGATAGGACCCCTTGCGAGCGAGCTGATTCAGAAAGGTATCAGCTTGGGTAAAAGTAAAGTTAGGACCAGATACATTTATAAAAGTACCAGGAATCAGCCCCATCACAGTCCGGCTGACTGACTCCCTACTTGCATATGTTGACCGAATACTCATATTATAGTGGATGTTGCCCACGAACATCCCCTGTTGGGTTGGAGTCAGAGAACCTGACATTTTCCTGCCCAACGGCACCATATTAAACCACGAGAGGGGAAAATGCCGCTCCATCTCGGGAACATGGATATCCACCCCGTCCACAGTGAAGTCCCAGTTCTCAGAAACGTCCAGCGTTCGAGAGTTCTTTACGGAGAAAGCATCCCCAAAGAGAAAAGCTGGTTTCAGATATTCTCCGTCCAGTTTCCTCGAATTCATCATAGTGCAAAAAAAATAGAAAGGCTGGTTGTTGATGGCAGCCACCCTCTCCAAAGGTTCATTAGAGGGAAGTTGATCTGTCATATGTCGAATTAGATCGTCAAGCCGCACATCCATGGCAAACTGAGCTGAACCCACTAGAAGCTCTCCGGCCGGGTTGGTTGGGAGGTTCACTGGAAAAGGATAAAAGAAACAGGATTAAAAAATAGGTTAAAACGAAACCACTTAGAGTTTCTCAAAAAGAAGTTTCTATGAGCCTATACGGCTCGGATCGACGAAGCCTTATGCGGCACAATTCAGCTGGGTCTCATGCGGCACGGCTTCAATAGAGCCTATGCGGCTCGGGTCAACATAGCTTCATGCGGCCCAATTCAGTTGGGAGTCCCATGTGACACTGATTCGATAGCTTATGTGGCTCGGATTAAAACTTATGCGGTTCTATCTCGTAGAGGAGTTTATGCAGCACGAAACAACAAAATTCTATGCGGGCCAGGTTTTCAGGGATATATGCGATTCCGCTCAAAGGAGGTTCCATGCGGTTCAAATCCGGAAAGCACTCCTGTGGCTCAAATCTTTTTCAATGCGGCTCAAACATAGGGCATGCCCTATGCGGTTCGAATATTTGAGGGTCATGCGGCCACGCAACATATGCAGCTCCATCATGGTCGAGTTTGGGCGGTTCAATAAAAAACGAAGGAGGAAGGCTTGTGCATATGTTATGCAACAGAGCCATGAGTCTTTGGGGTTCAAAGTATTCAAATCCATTTCTTACCCTTGAAAGCGGGGCGAACATCAGGATGCACTTCGGGCACGGCGGCCGACGAGGAAGCCACCTTCTTGCCTTTCGCAGCAGCGGAGACGACCTTGGAAGATTTGGGGGCCATTTTCGACAGTCGGAGAATGGAAATAGAGAAAGGAAGGAAAGACAACAACAGTTGGGGACGAAGGAGAAAGTAAATAAATCCCTCCGACTGAACTCATCCATATTTATAAACAAAACCAAGGTGCTTCGATTCTCGTACAGAACGAAAACCAACTCTTCGGTTATCGAGGCGAGCCGCCTAAAAAGAAGGCCAGACTCCTGGGATCTCGCCCCGAAAAGTGACCTCAAAACTGACAGCAAATCAACAGCATTTAATGCAAAAGATCTCCTTACGTGGCAAGATCACGTGGCGAAAAGTTCCTACGCCTGAGAGATAGCTATGCGGCCCAAAAATCCCTACGGCTGAGACACTTATGCGACCCGAAAACCCCTGTGGCCTGGTCATCCATGCGGCCGAGGGATCCATGCGGCCGAAACATCCATACGGCCGAGACATCATATGCGGCCAGAAGAATACATGGCCATGCTTCTTATTCAAAGTATTTCAATTTTGCAAATTGAAAACTTTGAAGGGGGTCTTGTAGAAGTATGGAAAAGAATAAAGAAAGATCCATACGACGAGAGAGCCCCCTGCGGCTCAGAGAGTTTATACGGCTCAAGTATCCATGCGGCTCGAGCGTCTATGCGGCTCAAACAAGTCCTATGCGGCTCAAAGAGGAGCCACGTGGCCTACAAACAGCTCTCTCGTTTTGCATTAAATGACTTAACGGCTGACAGCTTTGACGAAGTGACAGTTCTGACACAAAGATATCATTATGACTCCCTCATAATGACGGACTCCTTGGAAAGCGAAGAAAATCTCTGACACAATCTCCCGAGATTCAAAAACTGTCATACGGCCTTGACACGTGGACAGTTGTATACGGCCCAAGCGGAGACTCCTCCATGCGGCCCACGAAGACCAGCCCCATGCGGCTCATGAAGACTAGCCCCATGCGGTTCACGAGGACTAGCTCCATGCGGCTCACGAAGACCAGCCCCATGCGGCTCACGAAGACTAGCCCCATGCGGTTCACGAGGACTAGCTCTATGCGGCTCACAAAGACCATCACCATGCAGCTCACGAGGACTATCTCCACGCGGTTCACTCATGCGGTCATCCACACTCATGCGGCTCAAATCTTACCATGCGGTCCAAATGTTCTGGGGGGGCCACTCTCAAGCAGCCTGGACACGTGGCCAGCCTTATGCGGCCTAACTTTCCTACGGCTCAGATTTCTGCTGTTATGACACGTGGTATGATAGCAGGGCACGTGGCATCAGATTGATCGAAATCCCTCAACAAATCCCAATAAAATATTGGGATCAAATCAGATTATTTGCAAATAAGCCAATTAAAGACACGTGTCGAGGAATCCGAGATTGGCTTGACAAATCAGGAGGATTTATGTCAATCAGTATTAATTACCCACAAAAGATTTGATGCAATCACATTTATTGCTCAAATCTTGATGAACGGCCCAGATTTAATGATCCTTAGCCGCCGACTTCCAAGAATGGATGATCATTGCAAACCCTAATGAGTCCTCCACTCTTATAAATAGCAGGGTGCCATTCCCTTGCAGACAGATACATACACAGACCGATATACACAGAGACATAAATAGAGTTTCAAGTCTTCATTTCAAGGGCATCAAGATCAGAGATCAAAAATCAGAGAGTTCAGGAGTTCTTGCCAAAGCGCTGCTGCATTCTTCCGAGACTTTTGTCTTCAATTTCAGAGGCTTTTGCCTTCAGTTTCCAGAGTTGTTTTCAACTTCAAAGGCTTCGTCATAAAAGTTCACATCGTCCAAGGGATAAAGCAATCGTCATCAAGATTGGATTCCTATAGTTGTAATTTTCCCAGAATTCTTGTAATCTTTATTACAGTTTGTATCAATAAAGTTTTATACTTTTGTTTTTGCAAACAACAGGGCAGTCACTTGGACACGTGCACAACCCCTAGGCAAACCATCATTCACGAGCACGAGATATGTGTGCGTGTGTGTCATATCCTAGGATGAATTGCACGCGTGCACGATGCAGCATATTCGTGTGTGTGTGTCAATTTACCCGATTGGGTTTTGGTGAGTTTTGACACATCAAATTCTATCATGGTGTCCTGTCAGGCACCTAGGACACTAGAGGACAATAGGGGCTAGTGTTACCAACCCTTGGGTTCGAGCCTTAGCTCGGTTTGGTGTGTGTATTTGGTTTTACCCATTTTACCTGTGCACAGTGCACATTTCCAGAAATTAGGACATTTCCCAGTTTTCCAAATCGAAATTCAAAATGATTTTTGTTATGATTTATACATATAATTCCATGTTTTCAGTGAATGTATACGTAGTGTATATATATGTGTGTGTGTGTAGAAGGAATTTAGGGGTATATACGTGTGTGTACATGTGTATATACATATATGTATATATATAGGTGTGTGTGTGTGTAACTGTGTGATGTGTGTGTGTGATTTCTGGTTCCAGAAATCTGGAACACCCCCCCTTCCTGTCCAGTTCTCACACACTCCCACTTTCACTCTATCTCACTATTTTCTCTGTAACTTCTCTCTATATATGTGTATTATATATATTATTTTATATATATATATATATATATATATATATATATATATATATAATATATATATATATATATATATATATATATTGTATTAGATTATATATTGTGTCATTATATATATGTGAGTGTGATTTGTATTATATATAGGGTATACATATATTGATATATATAGGTAGTAGATAGACTTGTGTATATCTATATATATAGATATCTATATATATATGACTTTCTAAATATAGGTTATATGGAAACCTATGACAACTAGCCTGTGGCCTAAGTTACTAGCCTATGGCATTAGAGGCTAACCCTAATTGACCTAATGACCCAAACCCTAACTAGTTGACCCTTGTTTGACTAGAGTTGACCAAAGTCAACCTTAGGTCAAACTTGACCTAATTAACCTAGAATTGACTAGGATTAACCTAAAATGACTAGTTTAACTAGTTTGACTAAAACCCTAACTAGTTTGACTATGGTTGACCTAACTTTGAGTAGTTTGACTTTAGAGTTGACTTTTGACCAGATTGACCTAGAATCATGTAGTATGCATAGTAAACCTCATTTTTACTATTTAGAATACATTGTGACTTGTGTTGCTCTGATTAGGAGCCAGACACCTCTCCTCAGACAGTATATTCTCTACAGACATTCATACAGCAGGCGAGTACATTCTCTGACCGTTTCATACTTGTTCAGGCTTTACTTTCTCGAAATAGATTACTTTACTTGATGCTGTCACGTTGGTAACACGGATTGGTACTATATGGATCTTTACATGAGATGTTATCCCCCTCGGGAGCATCGGGTACTTCATGTTACGTGTGTTTTACTTTCATCATGTACTCCTATGCTTCCATCATACATGTGCACTCATGTGATCATGTACTCTCATGTTCACTGAGCCCTCATGTATAACTTCACATATACTCATTTATGAGCCTCATGTGAAGTAATGTATAATAACGTAACTTGTCTCGATCCTTGTGTATTGATTGGGGAAAATGGGGGAGTAGAAGTGGACATGTGAATAATTCCAAAGTAGTATAATTATGTGCAAACTCAGTAGTGTAATCATGTATAAATTCTAACCATTCACATGCCTATATTGTACTCTACATCAGAAGTCACTTACAGTTCTCTATATACAGTAGATATTTCCTTACAGCTATCTCTTTTACAGCATATATTTCCTTTCAGCATTTCCTGTATTTTATTTTATTGCCTGTATCGTATTTCCTAACCTGATATGAACTGTATGAGATGTATTGTGCTCGTTTCTGTCCTGACTGGACCTGTTGAAAATATTACAGAGGATGAGGCATGGGTGACTACATATTATGGAGCAGGACTAGATGACACTTGTATTGAGGACCCTCAGCAGGATCCACCACCAGCTGAGGATGTTGCTCCAGTAGTCTAGACCAGTTTAGCTAGGCAGTCTTTTTTACTTGTATTTTGTCTCACATTCTAAGTTGTATTTTGAGATGTTGAGATGTATAGACCCTTAGACTTATTGTATTATGAGTTGACATTCTGGATGTTATGTATCCTAGACACTTAGACTTATTTCATCTATGCTACTGTTCTCTTTGAGTTACTATCTATCTATCTGTCTTTCATTCTTCTACCTTAGATGTGATTGAGACTGTATATTGTGATGTCACCTCCATTCGGAGAGTATAAACTGTACAGGTACTTTTATATTGTTAGATGATTGACCTAGGACAGCTTTCTACCGCCGACACTGCGGCATAGGCTGGACGTACCCACGTCTTGTGCCCTTACTCTAGGGTGCAGGTCGTGATACATTTTTAGTGGTGGCCCATGAAGGTCGTATTTATGTGGTGGCAGTCGAACTAGAGTATCGCCACAGCCTGCGGTAGGAAATAGGATGTATGAGGTACTCAATCACATTAGAAAAAACTCTTATCTAAATCCCTGCTATCTAAATTCTTGCTGATATTGTCTTTCTTTTGAAATAAACTGTCCCCTTTGACTATATCGTTTTTTCTCCGTATTGATTTTCTTGTTGATCTGTCTTCAGGATGGTGGAGACACGATCGCAGCGTCTCGGTCCAGGTGACTCCACTGAGAGGTCTGCCACCTCTTGTCCAGCTCATCAGGACCCGAGGACTGCAGCTCCCCTTACTCCAGCTCATGTGGGAGCTTCTGCCATATTTGGGGTGCACCTTTACTTATTCGGGGGACCATCCCAGCTACCCCAGACATACCTCCCCCGCAGTTTCGTCAGCCACAGTTTCAGCAGTACCAGCCGCAGTTCCAGCCGCCGATGCCATCTGGATTAGTGGATGCTACACAGATGTTTTTATACTTCCAGCATTTTCTAGAGATGCAGCAGGCCCAGCAGCAGCATCAGACAGCGGAGTTTACCAGGGGCATAGATGAGGCCCATAAGCTGGCTAGAGCGACGGTGGAGAGGTTGGCTGTCCAACCACAGGGAGGATTGGGACAGCCACGACAGCAGAGGATTCCGGGCATTCAGGACTTCAAGAAGATGAACTCGAGGGACTTTTTGGGGACAGAGGGGATTCTTTATGCTGATGACTGGATTGAGCACATTGAGAAGATCTTCCGACTGGCGGAGATACCAGCCGAACTCCAGATAGAGGCAGCAGCCAGCCAGATGCGGGATCTTGCCCGTACCTGGTATCAGACGGACCCGAGAGTAGGCACTCCAGGGCAGACATGGGAAGCTTTCAAGGAGCTCTTCAAGGAGAAGTTTTTCCCGGATCAGGCAGTCGATGATTTGGAGACCCAGTTCGAGAACCTGGTTCAGGGGAACCAGACTGTAGAGGAGTATTCTGGTGAGTTTTGCCGATTGAGCAGATTCGTGGAGGGCCTTAGCGAGACAGCGAAGGCGAGGAGGTTCAGGAAGGGCTTGGTCAAGGAGGTCAAGTCCTAGACCAAGAGTGACAGAAATGCTACTTTTGAGGAGATTCTGGCAGGAGCGATGGCGGCTGAGGATGATCTTGAGCTGAAGCTCAAGAGGGGCCACGACACTCAGGAAGCTGGCAGCAGTGGAGGACAGGCCAAGAGGCCTCATTTTCAGCACCAGCAGCAGAGGCCAATCCAGCAGCAGAGGCCGTTCCAGCAGGTGCAGCAGCAGCCGAGGCACCAGCAGCAGGCACCCAGACAGCAGGTCGTCAATTGCACTTTCTGCAAAAAGCAGGGTCATGGATGGAATGACTGCAGAAAGAGGCTTGGCAAGTATCTACTATGTGGTTCCGGAGACCACCAACTGAGAGAGTTTCCCATGTCTTTGGGACGACGAGTTCAGGGAGCCGGAGCCAAGGCCCCGGCAGGGCAGCAGAAGGGAGGTTCACCCAGCACCAGCATCAGGCCAGGAGTGGACAGCAGGGACGAGCCTACGCCATGGCAGCAGAGGATGCTGAGGTTACTGGAGAGCTGATAGCAGGTTCTATTCTTCTCGACTCTATTCCAGCTTTTGTATTGTTCGATTCTGGGGCTTCCCATAGCTTTGTATCAGTATCTTTTGCGATTCAACATCATGTTATATCTGAATCGTTGCCTAGGACTTGCAAGATCACGATCGGAGGTGGCATTATCTTCGTTCGTGATGTTTGCAAGGGACGGAGAGTAGTTTTGGGAGGCCGAGAGTTGGATGTGTGTTTGCTCATAATACTACTACCGAACTACGATATTGTACTCGGTATAGATTGGTTGAGCACGTACCATGCCAGCATAGATTACCGCGGGGGTAGAGTTCTGTTCAGAGCGCCAGGAGAGCCAGTTTTTGTATATTCCCGACGGCAGGCAGAGCAGACTTATGGGATTTTCTGCAAAGTTTCGGTCGAGGAGCAGCCAGCTCCACATCCATTGATAGCTGAGTTCATGGACGTATTTCCAGAGGAATTGCCTGGGCTTCCACCAGACAGAGATGTTGAGTTCTCGATAGACTTGGTTCCAGGTGCGGAACCGATTTCTCAACATGTCTATCGAGTAAACAACAGCGAGTTGGTGGAATTGAAGAAGCAGGTAGATGAGTTGCAGGACAAGGGCTTCATCCGCTCTAGTTCTTCACCATGGGGTGCACCGGTACTCTTTGTACCGAAGAAGGATGGGTCGGTACGGATGTGTATCGACTACAGGGCACTCAACAGTCTGACGATCAAGAATAGATATCCACTGCCGCGGATCGACGATCTCTTCGATCATTTGAGCAGAGCTCGGGTATTCTCGAAGATCGATCTGAGGTCAGGCTACCACCAGGTAAAGGTGAAGAGGGAGGATATCCCCAAGACGGCATTCAGGATGCGGTACGGCCAGTTCGAGTTTATGGTAATGCCGTTTGGGTTGACTAATGCTCCGGCGGTGTTCATGAACTTGATGAACAAGGTGTTCCACCAGTACTTAGATAAGTTCGTGGTGGTGTTCATCGACGACATCCTGGTGTACTCGAAGACAGAGGAGGAACATGAGGAGCACTTGAGAGTGGTCCTGGAGACTCTCAGGCAGGAGCAGCTTTACGGTAAGCTCTCGAAGTGCGAGTTCTTCCTGGACAGAGTTGACTTCCTGGGTCATATGGTGACTGGAGATAGGATCTCAGTCGACCCAAGAAAGATATCAGCAGTTGAGGCTTGGACAGCACCGACGTCAGTGGAAGAGATCAGGAGCTTCCTAGGATTGGCAGGCTACTACAGGAGGTTCGTCCAAGATTTCTCCCGGGTTACAGAGCCGTTGTCTAGGCTGACCCGGAAGGACGCAGAGTTTGTCTGGTCTGAGGAGTGTCAGGCCACTTTCGATGAGTTAAAGAAGCGGTTGACGACAGCCCCGATTCTGATATTGCCATCAGGATCAGGCGGGTTCACTATCTACAGTGACGCCTCGGGGAAGGGTTTGGGTTGTGTCTTGCAGCAGCATGGGAAGGTGATTGCCTATGCTTCCAGGCAGTTACGTCCCCATGAGAAGAACTATCCTACCCATGATTTGGAGTTGGCGGCAGTTATCTTTGCTCTGAAGCTGTGGAAACACTATTTGTATAGAGAGTGCGTGGAGATATTTACAGACCACAAGAGCTTGAAATACGTGTTTACACAGAAGGAGCTCAACATGAGGCAGCGCAGATGGTTGGAGCTGATGAAGGACTTTGATATTCTGCTGCAGTATCACCCAGGGAAGGCCAACGTAGTTGCCGATGCTTTGAGCAGATATCCGACAGCTATGTATTTGACGATGGATCGTTACTTGTTAGCCGACTTAGAGAGCCTTGGGATCGAGGTGATTGTGACGGGAGTGCAGATGCAGATGTGGGGCCTCCAGATTCAGTCGAACTTGATTGATAGGATCAAGTCGGCTCAGTTCAATGACATTTATCTACGATGCATCAGGGAGCAGGTCATAGTAGGATTTGCGGACGATGAGTTCACTCTTGCAGGGGATGGCACATTGAGGCATGGTTCCAGACTGTGTGTGCCCAGTGGAGACTTTTGGGAGCAGGTTATGCAGGAGGCCCACCGTTCTCAGTACTCTATACATCCGGGAGCCAACAAGATGTATAGGGATCTGAGAGAGCATGTATGGTGGAGTGGGATGAAGCGCGAGGTGGCACACTTCGTAGCCAGGTGTTTGATCTGTCAGCAGGTAAAGACAGAGAGGCAGAGGCCAGGAGGACTGTTGCAGCCATTGCCCATTCTGGAGTGGAAGTGGGAGCACATCGCGATGGACTTTGTTTCGGGATTGCCGCGTACTCCAGGAGAGAAGGACACGATTTGGGTCATCGTCGACAGGTTGACCAAATCGGCCCACTTTTTGCCATTAAAGTGGGTTTGTCTACCGAGAAGCTATCAGAGATGTATATGAGGCAGATAGTCAGACTTCATGGAGTTCCAGTGAGCATTGTATCGGACCAGGACAGTCGTTTCACTTCATATTTCTGGAGGAGCTTGCATATTAGCTTGGGCACTCAGCTCTAGTTTAGTACTGCATACCACCCTCAGACAGACGGACAGTCAGAGCGGACCATTCAGACACTGGAGGACATGTTGCGTACATGTGTCCTGGACTTTGGAGGATCTTGGAAGAGTCACCTGCACTTAGTAGAGTTTGCATACAACAACAGCTTTCAGGCCAGCATTGAGATGTCCCCTTTCGAGGCACTGTACGGGCGTAGATGTCGTACACCCTTGTCTTGGGATGATGTCGGGGAGCGAGTTTTATTGGGGCCTGAGATGGTTGTGGATGCAGCAGAGAAGGTGAAGCTCATCAGAGATCGGCTTCGCGTGGTGCGGGACAGACATCGACTTTGGGCCGACAGCCACCGCAGACCTTTGGAGTTTGAGGTACACTTTAGAGATATGATTAGAATTAGGATGTCTTATTTGTGTTTTGTTAACCATGTTGATTATCATAATTAAATTGAGACCTTGCTTGTGATTAGGTTGGAGACCAGGTATTTTTGAGGATATCTCCGACACGTGGCACGATACGTTTTAGTGGAGGTGGGACGCTTAGCCCGCGTTTCATCGGCCCTTTCGTTACCAGCAGGAGAATCGGTGATGTGTCTTACAGGCTAGACTTACCACCAGCATTGGTAGGAGTCCACAACGTATTTCACGTGTCGCAGTTGAGACGGTACGTGGCAGATCCTAGCCATATACTTGATCATTCCGAGATCGAGGTGGGTCCTACTCTTCGTTATCCAGAGCAGCCTGTTGAGATTCTGGATCGACGGGAGAAGGCATTGAGGAACCAGACGATACCATTGGTTCGTGTTGCATGGAGGTATCATTCTCCAGGAGAGTCCACCTGGGAACGGGAGGATGAGATGCGCGAGCGATACCCTTATCTATTTGTACCTTGAGGTATGATTTTCTATCCTTCTCATCAGTTTCAGTTTCGTCTTAAAATTTCGAGGACGAAATTATTGTTAGGAGGGTAGACTTGTAACACCCTATTTTCTAAAATTGGGGTATTTTTGAAAATTTATTATTTGTTATTATTTATTAATGGTGTTTTAGGCATGATATGATTTTTGGTGATTTCTAGTGTAATTGAAACTATTTCTAAGTCATGACTTATGACTTTGTGATTTTACTAGTATAACCCTAGTGTAAACCCTAGTTATTCCTTAACCTAGAAGTTGCCATGACCATGTGAGCCTAGCCATAGGCTTAGAACATCAAATTAGTGATTTTAGCCTAAAAGGGTATTTTGGTAATTTACTAGATTTTATTGAGATTATGTGTTTTTAATATTATTTAATTATTGTTAAGTACCATGATTAGCCCCTAACCTATCTTACCCTAATCTAGAGGTTAGCTACTAACCTAGAAGCTTGAGGATGGATAATTAGTCAAGGGTTAAAGTAATGTAAATATCTAGATATTTACATAATTGATATTTTGCTTAAAACCCTCAAAATATCTCAACTTTGGCACCAAAGTCTTTGCCTTCACCTTGAAGGAAGGCCAAGGACACCCCCCATTGCCATGGCCGCCCATAGGGCACCCCCTAGCACTACACCATTCTATATAATCCTATTATATTCATTCATGATCAATTTACATGAATTTTAAGCCTACAAAATTCCATTTCCTTCAAACCTCCATAACTTGATCATTTTTGATCCAAATCACCTCTAGTCTTTTGTATTGGGACCCTACAACATCAAGGGTGCTAAGGGAGGCTAGGAATCCAGAATTTACAAGCTTTGGACATCACCAAGTTGAAAGACAAACACCCCCCCTCTCTTTGATTTTCTATTGAAATTGCACAAATAGGTAAATACCCATAAACCTTGCTAATATTCTATTTTTTTCTTCATAAATGCATGCATATAGGTCTACCCTAACTGTGGGTCAAGTTTGGTAAAATTTATGGTTGGTTTGGTGTCCGTATCGGATACGTATCCTAGGCTATTAAACCTTGTTTGATGAAATGCCACAAAGGATTTGATTTTGTTAAAATGTAAAACTAATTACATTTTCTTGTAGCCCTAGATTAGTAGAATATATACCTAGTTGACTGAGCATAATTCAGATTCTTTTTCGTGTCCAAATCAGACACAAACCTACATTTTTACACTGTGCACAGACACGAAAAATTCCCTGCTACTCGACCCAAATTCCGGACACGACACGCCATAAGGACACGTGCAAATTGACACAGAGGAGGGGGCAACCTCTGTCATGACCCCCTTGAGTTTGAGACACATTTGTGTCATATCGAGAACACACGGACACGTGCACTGGTCGTGCACTGTCAGCGCACACGCGCGCGGGGGCCAACTTCGTGCGTGTCGTGTCGCGCGGACACGACACTTGGGCACCTCGTGGTGACACGAGGAGGTAGCCCATCATGTGGCGAACACATGGACACGAGCACAAGATGTGTCGTATCCTGTGTTGCGAACACGAGGTAGTTGCACGCGTGCACGACGCGGTCTGAACACGCATATCAGTCGTATTTTTCACGACTGATGCGGACTTCGTATCGTGTCGTGGAGCAACGTGGACACAGGGCAGTCACTTGGACACGTGCACAACCCCTAGGCGAACCATCGTTCACGAGCACGAGATATGTGTGCATGTGTGTCGTATCCTAGGATGAATTGCACGCGTGCACGACGCAGCGTATTCGTGTATGTGTGTCTATTTACCCGATTGGGTTTTGGTGAGTTTTGACACATCAAATTGTGCCGTGGTGTCGTGTCAGGCACCTAGGACACTAGAGGACAATAGGGGCTAGTGTTACCAACCCTTGGGTTCGAGCCTTAGCTCGGTTTGGTGTGTGTATTTGGGTTTACCCATTTTACCTGTGCACAGTGCACAATTCCAGAAATTAGGAACATTTTCCAGTTTTCCAAATCGAAATTCAAAATGATTTTTGTTATGATTTATACATATAATTCCATGTTTTCAGTGAATGTATACGTAGTGTATATATATGTGTGTGTGTGTAGAAGGAATTTGGGGGTATATACGTGTGTGTACATGTGTATATACATATATGTATATATATAGGTGTGTGTGTGTAACTGTGTGATGTGTGTGTGTGATTTCTGGTTCCAGAAATCTGGAACACCCCCCCTTCCTGTCCAGTTCTCACACACTCCCACTTTTACTCTATCTCACTATTCTCTCTGTCACTTCTCTCTATATATGTGTATTATATATATGTTTTGTATATATATATATATATATATATATATATATATATATATACATATATTAATATATATATATATATATATATATATATATATATATATATATATTGTATTAGATTATATATTGTGTCATTATATATATGTGAGTGTGATTTGTGTTATATATAGGGTATACATATATTGATATATATAGGTAGTAGATAGACTTGTGTATATCTATATATATAGATATCTATATATATGACTTTCTAAATATAGGTTATATGGAAACCTATGACAACTAGCCTATGGCCTAAGTTACTAGCCTATGGCATTAGGGGCTAACCCTAATTGACCTAATGACTCAAACCCTAACTAGTTGACCCTTGTTTGACTAGAGTTGACCAAAGTCAACCTTAGGTCAAACTTGACCTAATTAACCTAGAATTGACTAGGATTAACCTAAAATGACTAGTTTAACTAGTTTGACTAAAACCCTAACTAGTTTGACTATGGTTGACCTAACTTTGACTAATTTGACTTTAGAGTTGACTTTTGACCAGATTGACCTAGAATTATGTAGTATGCATAGTAAACCTTATTTTTACTATTTAGAATACATTGTGACTTGTGTTGGTCTGATCAGGAGCCAGACACCTCTCCTCAGACAGCATATTCTCTACAGACATTCATACAGCAGGCGAGTACATTCTCTGACCGTTTCATACTTGTTCAGGCTTTACTTTCTCGCTCTAGATTACTTTACTTGATGCTGTCACGTTGGTAACACGGATTGGTACTATATGGATCTTTATATGAGATGTTATCCCCCTCGGGAGCATCGGGTACTTCATGTTACGTGTGTTTCACTTTCATCATGTACTCCTATGCTTCCATCATACATGTGCACTCATGTGATCATGTACTCTCATGTTCACTGAGCCCTCATGTATAACTTCACGTATACTCATTTATGAGCCTCATGTGAAGTAATGTATAATAACGTAACTTGTCTCGATCCTTGTGTATTGATTGGGGAAAACGGAGGAGTAGAAGTGGACATGTGAATAATTCTAAAGTAGTGTAATCATGTGCAAACTCAGTAGTATAATCATGTATAAATTCCAGCCATTCATATGCCTATCTTCTACTCTACATCACTAGTCACTTACAGTTCTCTATATACAGTAGATATTTCCTTACAGTTATCTCTTTTACAGCGTATATTTCCTTTCAACATTTCCTGTATTTTACTCTATTGCCTGTATCGTATTTCCTAACCTGATATGAACTGTGTGAGATGTATTGTGCTCGTTCCTGTCCTGACTGGACCTGTTGAAAATATTACAGAGGATGAGGATGAGGCATGGGTGACTACATATTATGGAGCTGGACTAGATGAAACTTGTGTTGAGGACCCTTAGCAGGATACACCACCAGCTGAGGATGTTACTCCAGTAGTCTAGACCAGTTTAGCTAGACAGTCTTTTCTACTTGTATTTTGTTTCACATTCTGAGTTGTATTTTGAGATGTTGAGATGTATAGACCCTTAGACTTATTGTATTATGAGTTGACATTCTGGATGTTATGTATCCTAGACACTTAGACTTATTTATCTATGCTACTATTCTCTTTGAGTTACTATCTATCTATCTATCTTTCATTCTTCTACCTTAGATGTGATTGAGACTGTATATTGTGATGTCACCTCCATTCGGAGAGTATAAACTGTACAGGTACCTTTATATTGTTAGATGATTGACCTAGGACAACGTTCTACCGCCGACACTGCGGTGTAGGCTGGACGTACCCACGTCTCGTGCCCTTACTCTAGGGTGCGGGTCGTGATACATTCAGCTGTCTTAGAAGAAGCTCGTGCTCAGAAGATTCTTCGCAATGAAACAGCAGCAGACATCGAGGCGTCATACCCCAGCAGCTACACCAGCCCGAGCTACTCAGAGTGGACCTATCAGGAGGACCACAGGACAGTTCCAGCAGAGGCCCTCACCTTATCAGAAGCCTGTTTGCCATTACTGTGGAAAACAAAGACATATCCAGAAGACTGCAGGACTCGCCTCGGATTATACTTGAGATGTGGATCCAATCAGCACATGCTCAAGGATTGTCCGGAGCAACATGCAATAGTATAAGCTCGGCAGAACCCGAGACCCACAGCCCCAGCTCTTCCAGCACCACAGCCCATAGCAGGAGCACCTCGTCCACCATGGCCTCCCCAAGGCACACAGTACAATAAGGCTAGAGCTCAGGGCCCGGGACAAAATTTTGGGCAGGCATTCTCACTTGCTGTTGAGGATATAGAGACAGAGGCGAAGGTTATAGCAGGTATGGTTCTAGTTGCATCTTTTTCTGCTATTATATTATTTGATACTGGAGCCACTCATTCATTCATAGCCACTAGTTTTGCCACTAGACACAGCATTCCCATCACACCCTTAGCTAAGAATGTTAAAATCCTCACTGGAGGAGGAGTTGTACCTGTTAGTGGCATTTGTAGACTTTGTCCTGTAGTGATAAATGGTAAAGAGATGATGGCACGATTTCTTGTATTCCCTATGCCAATATTTGATGTGGTTCTTGGAATGGACTGGTTGAGCCAGCATTTGGCTCTTATCGACTGCCACTAGGAGCAGTATTATCTTTAGACCACCGAATGCGGCAGAGTTCGAGTTCACCAGAGAAGACGGAGAGAGTTGTGAATGCACCCACATCGGGGACTCATATGATGATGCATGACACCCCTCAGTACCCTATTATCACTGAGTTCGAGGATGTATTCCCCGAAGAGTTGCCAGGACTACCATCTGACCGAGATATTGAGTTTTCTATTGAGCTTATTCCCGGAGCCGAGCCTATTTCATCTCGAGTATATCGTCTGGCATCCAAGGAGTTGGTAGAGATGAAGACGCAGATTGATGACTTATTAGAGAAAGGATTTATTCGTGCCAGTGCGTCACCATGGGGAGCACCCATTCTTTTTGTACCTAAGAAAGATGGGACAGTGCGCATGTGCATTGACTACAGAGCACTGAATGCAGTGACGGTGAAGAACAAGTATCCCTTGCCACGTATAGACGATCTATTTGATCAACTGAGTGGAGCAAAAGTATTCTCCAAGATTGACTTACGATCCGGCTACCACCAATTGAAGGTTCGGAAGGAAGACATTGCAAAGACGGCCTTTTGATCGAGGTATGGACACTACGAGTTCTTGGTCATGCCGTTCGGTTTGACCAATGCTCCCGCAGTTTTTATAAATTTAATGAACAAGATCTTTCACCAATACTTGGACAAATTTGTAGTAGTCTTTATAGACGATATCTTGATTTACTCCAAGAGTCAAGAGGAGCATGAGCAGCACCTACGGATAGTTTTAGGAACATTGAGGAATGAACGCTTTTCGCGTAGCTTAGCAAGTGTGATTTCTTTCTCAAAGAGGTATCATTCCTTGGTCATATTGTTACGGGCGATGCTATATCGGTAGACCCAGAGAAGATTACAGTAGTCAAATCATGGCCCGCTCCCACATCAGCTTCTGAAGTGAGAAGTTTCCTCGGACTTGCGGGTTACTATCGACGGTTCGTAGAAGATTTCTCTCGAATAGCGGGGACCATGACTCGATTGACTTGCAAGGATCAGGAGTTTAAATGGACAGACGAGTGTTAAGCCGCTTTTGACGAGTGGAAGAAGCGATTGACCACAACACCGATCTTGACACTACCATCGGGCCCAGGAGGATTTGTGATCTACAATGACGCATCCGGGAAGGGATTAGAATGTGTATTGATGCAGCACGGTCGTGTAGTAGCTTATGCATCGCGATAGTTGAGAGTGCACGAGAAGAATTATTCGACCCACGATCTAGAGCTCGCAGCGGTTATCTTTGCTTTGAAGCTATGGAGACACTACTTGTACGGCGAGAAGGTTGATATCTACACTGATCATAAGAGCCTCAAGTACGTGTTCACACAAAAGGAGTTGAATATGCGACAGCGACGTTAGTTGGAGTTGATGAAGGATTATGAGATTGAGCTACATTATCATCCGGGCAAGGCTAATATCGTGGCAGACGCATTAAGCCGTAAGCCCATGGCACACTTTTTGACTACACAAAAAGAGATGATTAGAGACTTGGAGCAGCTTGGTATTGAGGTAGTATTACCGGGAGCAGATGGCGTATTAGCCAACCTTCAAGTGCAATCATCACTGGTAGAGCGCATCAAGGCAGCATTGCCTAATGATGCTAGATTTCGACGGCTGAAGGAGAGGACTGAAGTAGGAGAGCAGACAGGTTTGAGGATCCACTCAGATGTGACATTGCGATGTGGTGATCGCATTTATGTACCCAATGGAGATCTACGACAGGAGCTGATGGCAGAGGCTCACAGTTCGACTTACTCTATTCATCTCGGAGGGACCAAGATGTAACGTGACTTACGACAGTATTATTGGTGGCATGGAATGAAGTGGGAGATAGCTCGTTTCGTTGCCAAGTGCTTGGTATGTCAACAAGTGAAGGCGGAGCACCAGAGGACGGCTGGATTATTGCAGCCGCTACCCATTCCCGAGTGGAAGTGGGAGCACATTACTATGGATTTTGTCACAGGTTTTCCTCGGAGTCCTAGGAGACGTGAGCAGTGTGGGTGATTGTTGATAGACTTACAAAGTCAGCACATTTCTTACCTTTTAGAGTGGGCCAGTCAACAGAGGTATTGGTAGAGATGTATATGGAGCAGGTTGTGAGATTGCACGGTGTGCCAGTTAGTATTGTGTCGGACCACGACTCGAGATTTACTTTGCATTTTTTGAGGAGCATGCAAGAGAGTTTGGGTACTCGATTGAAGTTTAGCACATCGTATCATCAGCAGACAGACGGCCAGTCGGAGCGTACCATTCAGACGCTAAAGGATATGCTGAGAGCGTATACGCTTGATTTTGGCGGTTCGTAGGAGGACCATCTCCATCTTGTTGAGTTTTTCAACAACAATAGCTATCAAGCGAGCATTCAGATGGCTCCATTTGAAGAATTATTTGGTAGAAAGTATCGGTCTCCTGTTTGTTAGAGTGACATAGGAGAGCGACAGCTATTGGGTCCCGAGTTGGTCTTGAGCACAGTGGAGACAGTGAAGAAAATTCAAGGCCACCTGCGAGCAGCACAGGATCGTCAGAAGCAGTGGGCAGATAATCGTCGTCGACCCTTGGAGTTCAAAGAGGGCGACCATGTGTTCTTGAAGATATCCCCCACTAGAGGCACGATTCGATTCGGAGGACGTGGCAAGTTGAGTCCTAAGGTACATCGGGCCTTTCGATGTCTTGGCAACGTGTTGGAGAGGTTGCCTACAGATTGGTATTGCCACCGTCGCTGGAGGGAGTGCATGACATATTCCATGTATCTCAGCTGAGGAGGTACGTGGCGGACAGCAATCATGTGCTTGATCACTCCGAGATCACAGTTGGACCGAGCTTGTCGTACGAAGAGCAACCAGTAGGTATCCTCGATCGCCGAGTGAAGGTGTTACGGAACCAATCTATTCCATTGGTTCGCGTGGCATGGAAGCATCACTCGCCAGGGGAGTCTACTTGGGAGCGCGAGGAAGACATCCGAAATCGCTACCCGCAGTTGTTCGAAAACGAAGGTATGTCTTGCATTTATATTTCCTTGCATTGCATTTGATCCCCCGACCTTAGTTTAATTTCGAGGACGAAATTTTCTTTAAGTTGGGTAGGATGTAAAATCCTCTAAATTTTGGTATTTTTAAATAATTTTTTTGATAATTTACGCATGTATACAAATATTAGAGTGTATGTTAATAATAACAAATAATAAATACACAAATGTCAGTATTATTAATAATAGCATTAGTGTTAATAATATAAAGGAATATATTACTATAGGTATATTTTTATACACATGGGAGTTTGAGTGTGTATATTATTATATATGCACTATATAGATTAGTATACTAATCATAAGGGAAGCAAATGTGTATTGTAGCAAATGCTACAGTACCTATGCTTAAGCCGAACCCCCTTTCTCCAATGTAGCAGTGGACTACATTCCAAGCGGGTCCCTGTGATGGCCCACCCTACCACAAGTGCCCAGGAGGCATTTCATGTTATACACGAACTTATACTGCAGCGCAGTATATAAGCGTAGGATGGTCGATTGGTCGAAACCCTAACCCCCATATCTCTTCGATTCTCTTGAACCCAACCACCAGAGCACCCCGACTTATTCTTCGGACCCCGGCGAACCACCCAGAGAGGCCGGAGACCGTCGCCACCAACCGAAGCTTCGTCAGCCAACCGACCCGACCGAAAAAGACCCTCCTTGTTCTTCGTTCAGCAACCAAGGTACCCCCTTCTCGATCCAAGTTCTTCCTATCTATTATATCGTTTTTGATTCTACGAGTTCCTACGTAAGGCCTATACAACCCCCTACAAATCTCTTTTGATAGATTGAACTGAGACCCATTAGCTTCTTCGTGAAATCGACGAGAAATCGTCGAGGAACTGCCCCAAAAGGCAGATCACAGAAGACTGTAGGAACCCCTGTTTCGCCTTCAATTTTGCACAACCTATTAATTATTTCTTGGAAATTTCTGAACAAATTCTTAGAACACCTATAGGACGACCAACCCCATCTTTTAGAATAATTTATAACGCCCTACCTACTAATATTTATGATGTTGAAGTTGGAGAAAAACCTACGTCTATTTATATTAAAATTTAGAACTTTATCCCGATACTGCACGTGCCCTGACAAACCGGGCGACGTGGTCGTGTGCTATATGCATCGAAAGGCGCGTATGGACGATGCAGACGTGTGGGAACTGACGGAACTCAGTTCCGTCGCATATGCGCGACGAAACCAACGCGTATCCATCGAGATACCCCGTATCGACATTTTGCAAACTTGCCCATAACTTCGTGTACAGTCGTCGAATCGAGACGAAACTTGTGCCAACAGGTCCGGATCGAAATTCTGGTCCTGCATGCCAAGTTTGGTTCGATTCTGAGAAGGTCGAATCGGAACCCATTTTTGGCGGGCCCGCGACCCACTCAAACGGGCAATTTTGTACACGGCTCCTCGGAATCCAAAACTGGACATACCGTTGAGTTCCTCTCCTCAAACTGAAACCGTAGACATATAGTTTGACGATTTTAGAGACCGTAGACTTTGGCACACGTTTCGGTACAAAGCGAGTCCAACGACGGACATCGTTTTGACCCAAAATTATGATTTTGCCCCTGTTCCAGAATTTGACTTTTGGAAAGGCGTTTCCTAGGTATATCTTCTTCACCGAGATCATTTTTTATGTTTGTTTCAGCATCCGAAGTTGTATGAAGATTGTGACGTTTCTTGACTGACATTGTGATTACTTGGACTTGCCACTTTGCACCATCAGGCAAGATACCTTGCCACCTTACTCTGTGATTATTATATTCTTATTTTCAGTTGTTATTTTAGCATTTTATTTCATGATATTTAAACTATGCGTCCAAGTCACACTTGGGTGCAAGCGACTCTATCGGTCATTTTTTTTTGCTTTATTTATTCTCTTGCATTGACTTAGCTTATTGACCACCCATTGATGTTGAGGTATTGGTATATCTCATATGGCCTTGACACTTGTTGTATCACGTGATGTGAGTCACATGTAGGACATGTTTCCGCGTAGTCGGCTGGCCACCGATACGTATGGAGCGTGCGACGGATAGGAGTAACTGCCAATAGTGATGCATGTTAGAAGACTTGGCGGTTACTAGAGGTTCATATCAGTCATGGAGATGATGATACTAGGCGTTAGGTGGGGAGAATTATACCTGATGTATGGGCTTCTTTACACTTTCCATGATTACCTGTGCGCTCCTCCGGAGACGCAGGCTCCAGGCGCCCTCTGACGTTTCCCAGAGTGTTATGGACGTAGCCCTTGCACATGGTGCCCTCTGACGCTTCCTGAGCGTTATGGACGTAGGCCCCTGGTACCCATTATAGGAACTATGCCGATCCTATTTACATCCAGGGCTCATGCATCGAAGGATTGTATCTCAACTACATATTCACAGTAGAATGGTCAGGAACCCGATTGCATGCATACCTTTTCTCTTATTATATTATCATAGTTTATATGGCATGGTGTTTTCTTGTATCTTGCTATGTCCCCTGAGGACCTGGTTATCTCTCCAGGTTTAGACGATATTCCACAGGAGTACGGAGCGGCATTGGAGCTATCTTACATTGATGATGAGGCAGTGCCTTATGACTTCTAGTCTATTTCTTATCTGAGACAGTTGTAGACATTATTTTATATCTTTTTTCTTTCTATTTGCAGAGGTTGGACTCCGATCTTGTGAGACTATTTTTCATAGCTGTTTGGAGTGAGTATGTTCACCCGGCTATCTTTTGATACTCTTATTTATTTATTTGGACTTCATTATCTTTTGTGTTGAGCTGTGATGAGATTAGATATGTTATTCTGGCCTGTGATTATTTATTTACAGCTTATGTACGTATATGAGGATTCTATATATTGGAGTGTTCTTCGTATATGTGCAGCTGACATGTTCACGTACTTGGTCCTACGTATTTTGGGACTGGGGCGTTACAAAGTCCGCCACGAAGACATGATCCCCTATCACCAAATAGCGATCGACATCATCTCGTCGTTCGAGGGGTTCTTCATCGAGCATGTTCCCAGACTCCGAAACATCGAAGCCGATGCCTTGGCAGGCCTTATCGCTTCCCTAGCAGTGCCGAATCATACTCATCAATCGGTAGATGTGATAGGCCACGAACTGGTCTGCCCCAAGAACAACGTTCAATTCGTGGCGAGTTATTCGGCCCAGACGATCGACGATGTCCCAGATTGGAGACAACCATTCATTGACTTCGTCGTCTACGATATCCTCCCCGAGAACCCAAAGGAAGCCGCCTCCATCAGACGGCGTTCTCTCAGATTCTTCTACGATACAGAGACAAAAATTCTGTATCGCCGATCCTATGATGGATTATTGCTTCGGTGTCTGTCAAATGCAGAAGCCAATGAAGCCGTACGTGAAGCTCGTGACGGTGTCTGTGGGGCCCATCAGCCTGGCCCTAAATTGTAAGACCGTCTTCGCCGAATGGGCTACTACTGGCCCACGATGGTAGCAGATGCGATAGATTATGCGAGAAAGTGCAAAGCCTGCCAAGTCCACGCGGACTTCATCCACCAACCATCTGAATTTTTACATCTGACAGTGGCGTCCTGGCCATTCGAAGCATGGGGGATGGATATCATTGGTCCAATCACTCCACCTTCCTCCTAAGGACATCGCTTCATACTCGCCATCACAGATTACTTCTCTAAATGGGCAGAAGCTGTCCCACTTGCAGAAGTCAAAACTTTAAACGTGGTCAGCTTCCTCAAGCATCACGTCATCTATCGCTTTGGACTGCCCCGGAGGATCATCCACGATAATGGTCCGCAGTTTGCAAGCCACGCCTTCTATCGGTTCTGCGACAAGCACCGCATCCAGAATATTGCTTCGATGCCATACAATCCAGCAACGAATGGGTTAGCAGAAGTATTCAACAAAACCATCATCAAGTTACTCAAGAAGTTCGTATCGTCCAACAAACGCGACTGGAACGAGAAGCTTGGTGAATGCTTGTGGGCATACCGTACCACAGTCCGAACGGCCACAGGGAACACACTATTCTTCCTGGTGTACGGGAGTGAGGCAGTTCTTCCATTGGAGACTCAAATATCCTCACTCCGCGTCGCCCTCACTTATCAACTGACGATGGATGATAACTACCGTCGCCGACTACAAGAGTTAGAGGTCTTAGATGAAAAGTACCTCCTGGCTCAGCAATGAATCGAGCTTTACCAAGCACGCATCTCTGGAGCCTTCAACAAGAAGGTTAAAATCAGAACATTCCAAGTAGGCGATCTCGTTCTGGCAGTCCGGAGGTCGATGGTCATGACTCACAAGACCGCCGGCAAGTTCCAGCCAAAATGGGAAGGTCCATTTATCATTGAGGCTGTATTCTCCAACGGTGCTTATCGTCTCGCAAAACAAAATGGAGACTTGTTCGTGTTGTCCGTCAACGGCAAGTTCCTGAAGAAATATTATGTCTAAACGACATTTTCTAGATTATTTGAGTCATGTACCCGCTGGTGCCGCTGAACTCACAACCACTCATTCCAGATTATCGAGTCATGTACCCGCTGGTGCCGCTGAACCCACACCTCCAAATTCCAAATTATCGAGTCATGTACCCGCTGGCGCCGCTGAACCCACACAACCAAATTCCAAATTATCGAGTCATGTACCCATTGGTGCCGCTGAACTCACACCTCCAAATTCTAAATTATCGAGTCATGTACCCGCTGGTGCCTCTGAACTCACATTCCGGTCACTCTTTCAGATAGTAAGTCATGTATGATCATACCTCTGAACTTTCTTCCTAGAAGAGATCCTCCCTCATGATCCACTACCCGCACTCCCAGTGCACAAAAAGGGTAACCGATCCACAAATTTCCAAAACGTCCATGTCCTCATTACTTCTAAGTCGTTTCACTTCCGCCAAAAACAAATCACCCCTTTACGTAGAACTTATATGTCCTCATTACCTCTGAGTCTTTCTATGTACCCTCCTTCATTGAGCCCACTCCTGTCATGTCCTTATTACCTCTGAATGGGAAGGCTCCGTAGAAGAAACCTTCATGCTTGCCATGTCCTCATTACCTCTGAGTAAGTATGATGATTCCCTTTCGACTTATTAACTGTACCTACAATCGGAGTACACCAAGGATAATAGGTCCATAAATATTCTCCGCTGAGTCCGCTTCTGCCATGTCCTCATTATCTCTGAGCAGGAAGACTCCACGGTAAAACCTCCGTACTTACCATGTCCTCATTACCTCTGAGTAAGTATGTCGGTCCTCTCTCGTCTTATTACCCATACCCTAAACCAGGGTACGCCAAGGGTAATAGGCCCACAAATGTCCTCTGTTGACCACAAATATCCTCCGTTGAGTCCGCTCCTACCATGTCCTCATTACCTCTGAGCAGGAAGACTCCACGGTAAAACCTTCATACTTGCCATGTCCTCATTACCTCTGAGTAAGTGTATTGGTTTCTTTCCATCCTATTATCCGTATCCTAAGTCGAGGTACGCCAAGGATAATAGGCCCACAAATGTCCTTTGTTAAGTCCCTTAGTACAGGCCCACTATTCCTTATCATGCCCCGGGAGCCCAGCTGCTCCATGACATTCTATCTCCCGATACTTGGAACGTCCACGACAATATGACCATAGAACCGTTCAAAGTATCCCCAGTCAAACTTGTTACCCGTACCTAAAACCTAGGTATGCCAGGGGTAACAGGTCCACAAATAAGTCCCCCATACGGGGCAAATATCACCACAATACCACAGACACAACATGCAATACAAATGAAGGGTAGAATGGAAAGTACTCTTTATTTGAAAGACGAAAAAAGCATTACATGTTTTGGGACTACGTCCCTCTCAAAAAAAAAAGAAAAGAAAAAAAACAGGAACAAAACCGAAAAAAGGCCGACTACAGCTCGGCATTACACAACTCTAAGAGGCAGTTTCTCACCAAGGAAGTCCCCCGCTCAAGCCTCTGTATCGCTCGACGCTCGGCCTCCTGGGACAACTGTTCTGTATCATTCAAATACATATATGTCTGCCAGTCGTTCTCCATCTTCTTTAGGGCAAGTTCTAGATTGGCAGAAGCCCTACTAAATTTGTCAACCTCCTGAATGGCAATCCCTTTCTCAGTACGAGCAGCTTCGAGCTCGGACTCCAAGAAAGCCAGATTTCTCTGGAGCTCAAGGATCTGCTCCCGTGTGTCAGCTACCCCGCGGGAGGCCGCCGCTTTCCGAGCTGCACAATCTTCAGTCCGACGGTTCCATTGATCGTACAACTGAGTCAGATCCTAGCGGTCCTTCAATATAGTTGGCTTGATCGATTCCCGAGCAAGCCTTACCTTCTCCACCGCGATCACGAGGAAATTGTACTCTTGGTTTATTATCGCAGGTAAATCAACTTGCTGCAGCACGCAAAACTGGGCCACAAGACGATCAGCCTCTAACAACTTAGGCTCCAGAAGCGCAGCCAGTCCCGCTCCACCGAGGAGTGTTCTAAGGATATTAATCTGGCCACCAGCGCATTAACAGGCCATAGAAAAGGGAGTCCCCCTCTCCACCGCTGCCTCAATCCCCTTCTTCAAGTGGCGGTGAAAACTGTCGACCACATCCTGGGACACTTCATCCAAAACTTTCGTAGAGGACGGTGTCAAAGGGAGTGTGGCAGGCAGTACCGAAGGAGTAGCCTCAGAACTGGCCGTCCCTGCCACCAGGGAAATGAATTCTGTGCGAAAAGAGGCATGGATGGCAGCTAGCTCCTCTTCCGCCGCCCGAAGAGCCTGGATACTTGGTAGAGCGGAAAGATTAACTCCCGAAACCCTATTCACAGAGGATAGCACGGAAAGCGTCGTCCCTTGCCCTAGCTGTGCTATCACCATGGCTCCCGAACTTAACCCAGCTGGAGGCCCCTCAGTATGGACCGAAAAAGAAGGAGGCACACGTGCTTCCATCATATCCCCTCCAGTAGAGTCCACCTCGACAATGTCCGTCACCGGCAATAAAGGGGTGGGACCTGTACGTCCAGAACAATCATTAATCCACGGAGGACAGGATGAAAGAAACAAAAAGGCCTCCTCACAAGTTAAGAAGCTGGTTTATCTTACCAGGGGAAGAGCACGGAGGCTACAGCTCGTTCGAAGCTAGCATGGTTCCCCCCCTCCCCCCCCCCCCCGCAGCTTCCAACTCGAATTCAACCGGTTTCTCTGCCCCGGCCACCCCTGAAGGGGAGACAGCCAGGTCAGTGTCATCCTGTTGAAATTCAGCTGTCTCAGGGACAGGTGCAGCAGAGCCCCCGTTCCCATGAGTTGAGGTCTCAGCAAGGTGAGACACCCCGGCCGCCTTCTGAAGAGCCCCAGCGAACGTGATGGCGGTACACATATCGTTGATCAAAGTAGACAAAGCCGGATCGACCTCAGTAGTCGAGTCCCGAGAAGCAGACTCCCCGGACGCCTACAAGGAGCAAAAGAAAAAATAATTAGGCCGTAATTTAGAAAAAGAAGGGAAAAGGCGGCTGAAATTTTAATCACCTCAGAAATAGCGTCAACATCAATAAACAGCCTGCGACGTCTTACCGCATCCCGCTTTGTGGAGTAGATCATGTCACCCTCATTTCCCGTATTTCCCGTATTTTGTATTTATACTCGTATCTAGATTTTGGCATATATTTTTATTTTTTTCTCAACTTGTAGAATTTCGGTATTTCTCGTATTTTGGGTTTTGTCATGGCTTGGTTTTAATTGGATTGGTTTGGTTTGGGTTGGTTTAATGTGTATTGGAACACCTTAGCCTATGCTCCACCCTCAACACACCACATCCCACCCTCTTTAAAACTCTACCAACTTTTTCTCTCTCCTCATAAACCTCCATTAATTTCTTCTTCTCCTTCCTCTACACAACACTCTTCTCCTTCCTCTCCACAACACCAACCCTTAGGCAAGTGCACCTTGCCACCACATGAGAACCCTCTTTTATTTGTCCATTTGCTAGTTTAGGATATGGTGATCAACATTAGAACTTAGCATTTTGTGATTTGGAGTCTCCATTGTTCTAGATCTAGGTTTTCCCTATTTTTGGTTTTGTATGGTTTTGATCTACTTAAGTTGGATTTTTACGGGTTTTGATGTTTCCATGTGGAAGAGAGTTCAATTCCACCCTGGTTAGAACTTTGGAAATCTGGATTTGGAGTTCGGATGGCCAAGTTGTGATGCCTTGAAGTTTTGGAGCCATTGGAGCTTCTTCTCAGCCATGGAGAAGAAGACCCA
Organism: Iris pallida; assembly: GCA_029216955.1. Classification (NCBI taxonomy): domain Eukaryota; kingdom Viridiplantae; phylum Streptophyta; class Magnoliopsida; order Asparagales; family Iridaceae; genus Iris; species Iris pallida. Next base: position 11,317 of record JANAVB010004389.1, on the reverse strand, counting down.
GACCCTGCGTGCATGTTTTTACGCGTACGCAGCTCTCTGCTTGCGTGACTTTTCGCGTATGCTGCTCTCTGACGTGCATGACTTTTCGCGTACGCTGCTCTCTGGCGTGCGTGACTTTTCGCGTACGCTGCTCTCTGGCGTGCGTGACTTTTCGCGTACGCAGCTCTCATGCGTGCGTGACTTTTCGCGTATTCAGCTCTCATGCGTGCGTGCTTTTGTGCGTACGCTGCTCCCCTACGTGCGTGCCCTTGTGCGTACGCTGCTCCCCTGACCCCTTGCTTAACCCATTGGCTCTTGGAGTTTTGGTCTTATTTCTTTAAGCTTGGCTCTTCTTTAGCCCTGTATATTGATATTTTATTAGATATTTTACGCCCATTTTATATCCTTACGCCTTTTGTCATGAACTTGATTTTACTTAATATGTTTGGAATGACTATTGTACATGGCATGGCATGGCAAGGAACTAGCATAACACGACAGTGACCCGTAGTGGTGCACTCCTGACATGACCAACCTGACATGATAGTGGCCCATCGTGGTGCACTCCTGACAAGTATCCTGACATAATTTATCTTGACGCTGTTGCGACGGGTAATTTAACTTGACCTGCCTTGACACCGTGGGTGGTTCTTTCTTACTTGCTTGTTAAATCCACTTGTCCTGTCTTGCATCATGTCTAGGATGGGACTCCTGAGTACCACGGTCAGGAGTACCTACTAAAATGGATTAAGGTTAATAACTATAATAACACAGTAGTCATGAAGAGATGACACAGCTACAGGCAATTCCGTTACCTGCACGCTCTTGGGATCTGTAGCCTGCCGTTGAGTAGGGCACATTTCCAGCACACCGTCGCGTGTTGCACCCTCTAAGTCACCTAAGGGTACATTTGTCTTCTGGGCGATGTACCCACCTGAATTCAACCCCTAATTTTCGACCTGGGTAACCTGGATGGTCTGCAGGGCTTGTGGCTATGGAACAATCTCACTGCATCTTGTTAGTAATCAGGCCTGTGATAACCCTAGTTAGTTAAAGTAGTAAGCCGTAGTATCTGCTTGGCCGTGATTGATTGAATGAGGTATATCCAGTCTAGCCATGTCTTGATCCAGTACAAGATTACTCCCTGTCTTGATTTCTTACATTATTATCTTGCCGATAAATGGTAGGAAACCAAGTTTTGGTCAGACGAAGGGTTACAATCCCGGTCCTTGTTTGGTTTACGGGTTGTAACCTGGCTATCGGAATAGTTCCATGGTTATCTCGTCGTATATCATCCTGGCATATTTTCGTAATTCTAGTTTTATTATTAGATGTTCTTGTGCTGATTGTTGGCTTTTGTTCTTATTTCGTGGCCCCCTTGTGGCACTTGCTCTTTCTGGGGTTGACCCAGCTGGTTTTGTGTGGCCAGATTTCGGAGCAGCTCCCGAGGATCTTCCGAACCTCCAGCCCGATGGTGGCGACAAGAAGGAACCCGGGCTACGAGTGGGTTTTCTATTTTGTTTCGCTCACTCTACTGTAAAGTTATTCTTTTGAGGCATTTAGCCGACGAGCACCTGTTAGCTCGATGCATTTTACTTACTGTCTGCCTACGGACTGTAAACATGATTAACAAATCCTAGGGTTGATCATGTACGACTAAACTCTTGCTAGTCCTAACATTTTGTACGACTAGCTTCATGATCAGCTGAATATGTAATATTTGGGACGCCTTATTATTGTATATTTAATGATCATACATCTTGCGACCTTACTTACTTGCTTGTGATTGAGACATTAGGCTTGTTCATGACCATAAGAGACTGTTGGCTTGTAGTAAACCCTCATATTTCTAGACAGCCATGACCGTATATCGAGGTGGTTTCCATTTCAATATACGTAGCTGGCTATGTTTGCCCCCGCTCTTCAGTATTCTGGTTCTGGGGCATGACAGATCATGCCATCGTCAGCAGACAGACGCCTGCCTCGTGGGTGCGAAGCACCAGGCACAACAGGTGGATGATCCTCCACCACTTCGTCCGGCACAGTAGGAGGTTGGTTCTCCACCTCCTCGTTCGAAGAATGCGACGAGTCATCGACGGCCTGCTCGTCATCCTCTTCGTCCACCGTAGTGGACTCCGAGTCTGGCACGAGAACTCTATTCGCCCCTCTCTTTCTCTTCCTGGAACCCTCTGGCTTTTCTGCCAAGCCGGTCCCAACAATGAAGCTGGTGTTCATGTAAAAGTTCACGGGAGATTGCTCGCCGCAACGTGATAAAGAGCCGCAATGTACAGAATATCCCCTTGCGTATTAGCGTCAGGGACTGAGAAGCTAGCTCGGGTATGAATAACGTTGTAGTAATGCCACGCCCGGATGCCGTCAAGGACACTGCCCTCGAAGTCCAGCCAAGCACTGGGGCAGTCAAGGAACAGCTGACTATACCCAAATTGACGAGAAAACCTGCTAGGCAAATAAGGCTCCAAGTATACGTTATTTCGGTAACGATATACTAGGTGCGCAGGGCGAATGTTGCGCAGCCATAGAAGCATCTTCTCAGATAAGAGCTGGGGAGGTTCAATGCCATCAACGTGTACCCTCCTCACTTCTCTAGGGGTAAACTGAGGAAGAGACACAAAGAAGTCGGGCCCGTCAACTCTCGCCAACGCCCTCCGACAAGCCGGCATGGTGTCATACTCCCAAGATTGATGGCGGTATCGAAAAAGGAAGGCGTCATCTGCAGTAACATCATCCTCTGTCCCGGGCCTCATCAATGACCGGTAATGCATCAATAACCACCGCATGAGATAGTGGTATGGTAGCTCTATCCGCTCAAAGTCCAGCGTCGTTTCACGAGAAATGACTTTAGACGGAAAGGCACAGAGGCCGTGGTGTATGCTACACACCATAGTCGGAAGAAGGGCCAGTCTTACTTTGAAGACCAGCTTCACAGCCGGAAGAATGAAGTGGCGGTTGATCCTTTCAGTAGAACCCGTCCCTCCCGAGACTACGCAATTTCGTAGCCATACCATCAAGAACCCGGCCAAGATTGCTTTCTCGGACATCTGCCGGGTACCGTAGTGGAAATAACTGAAGGAGTCGGTACGACTCCCAAACCTGTCACGGGTGGACCTCGACCTTTTGTCCTTCAACATCATATCCTATACCTCCTCCATGGTTTGAGGACCTCGAGACGAAACCCGACCGGAAGGACGTAACTTGAAAAGATATGCGACCCAGGCCGTGGTATGGGAGGCATTCCATTTTGAGCTATTTTTTTTCTTGATAGCAGTCTGGTGGCAGATGCTACGGTGGCACAACAGTTCTCGGTACACAGCGACGAAACCAGGAAATCGTCGATCCAGGTCATCGAATTCCTCGTTCATCGGGGTATATACTTCAAAGGCCTCGCCTCCCCACGGCAGCTTGGAAACAGCATGCATTTCATGGAGAGCAAGTCCCAACTCTCCCCTGGGCGCGAAGAAAGTCCCCGTACGCCGGCTATACATCTCCAAAAGGGCCATGAACAGAGGCTTGTTAATGGGCAATCCGTAACAGGTGCCCCGGATGGCGTAGTAAAGGTCAATCTCTCGAAGGTGTTCCTCGTAGTTCCTGAGGATCCATGAGGAAAGATTGGCCCATTTGGGAATAGGGTTTATCCAATTCAGCAGTGACAACCTGCCCACAGGATAGGACCCCTTGCGAGCGAGCTCATTCAGGAAGGTATCAGCTCGGGTAAAAGTAAAGTTAGGACCAGATACATTTATAAAAGTACCAGGAATCAGCCCCATCACAGTCCGGCTGACTGACTCCCTACTAGCATATGCTGACCGAATACTCATATTATAGTGGATGTTGCCCACGAACATCCCCTGTTGGGTTGGAGTCAGAGAACCTGATATTTTCCTGCCCAACGGCACCATATTAAACCACGAGAGGGGAAAATGCCGCTCCATCTCGGGAACATGGATATCCACCCCGTCCACAGTGAAGTCCCAGTTCTCAGAAACGTCCAGCGTTCGGGAGTTCTTTACGGAGAAAGCATCCCCGAAGAGAAAAGCTGGTTTCAGATATTCTCCGTCCAGTTTCCTCGAATTCATCATAGTGCAAAAAAAATGGAAAGGCTGGTTGTTGATGGCAGCCACCCTCTCCAAAGGTTCATTAGAGGGAAGTTGATCTGTCATATGTCGAATTAGATCGTCAAGCCGCACATCCATGGCAAACTGAGCTGAACCCACTAGAAGCTCTCCGGCCGGGTTGGTTGGGAGGTTCACTGGAAAAGGACAAAAGAAACAGAATTAAAAAATAGGTTAAAACGAAACCACTTAGAGTTTCTCAAAAAGAAGTTTCTATGAGCCTATACGGCTCGGATCGACGAAGCCTTATGCGGCCCAATTCAGCTGGGTCTCATACGGCACGGCTTCAATAGAGCCTATGCGGCTCGGGTCAACATAGCTTCATACGGCCCAATTCAGTTGGGAGTCCCATGTGACACTGATTCGATAGCTTATGTGGCTCGGATTAAAACTTATGCGGTTCTATCTCGTAGAGGAGTTTATGCAGCACGAAACAACAAAATTCTATGCGGGCCAGGTTGTCAGGGATATATGCGATTCCGCTCAAAGGAGGTTCCATGCGGTTCAAATCCGGAAAGCACTCCTGCGGCTCAAATCTTTTTCAATGCGGCTCAAACATAGGGCATGCCCTATGCGGTTCGAATATTTGAGGGTCATGCGGCCATGCAACATATGCAGCTCCATCATGGTCGAGTTTGGGCGGTTCAATAAAAAACGAAGGAGGAAGGCTTGTGCATATGTTATGCAACAGAGCCATGAGTCTTTGGGGTTCAAAGTATTCGAATCCATTTCTTACCCTTGAAAGCGGGGCGAACATCAGGATGCACTTCGGGCACGGCGGCCGACGAGGAAGCCACCTTCTTGCCTTTCGCAGCAGCGGAGACGACCTTGGAAGATTTGGGGGCCATTTTCGACAGTCGGAGAATGGAAATAGAGAAAGGAAGGAAAGACAACAACAGTTGGGGACGAAGGAGAAAGTAAAGAAATCCCTCCGACTGAACTCATCCATATTTATAAACAAAACCAAGGTGCTTCGATTCTCGTACAGAACGAAAACCAACTCTTCGGTTATCGAGGCGAGCCGCCTAAAATGACGGCCAGACTCCTGGGATCTCGCCCCGAAAAGTGACCTCAAAACTGACAGCAAATCAACAGCATTTAATGCAAAAGATCTCCTTACGTGGCAAGATCACGTGGCGAAAAGTTCCCACGCCTGAGAGATAGCTATGCGGCCCGAAAATCCCTGCGGCTGAGACACTTATGCGACCCGAAAACCCCTGTGGCCTGGTCATCCATGCGGCCGAGGGATCCATGCGGCCGAAACATCCATGCGGCCGAGACATCATATGCGGCCAGAAGAATACATGGCCATGCTTCTTATTCAAAGTATTTCAATTTTGCAAATTGAAAACTTTGAAGGGGATCTTGTAGAAGTATAGAAAAGAATAAAGAAAGATCCATGCGGCGAGAGAGCCCCCTGCGGCTCAGAGAGTTTATACGGCTCAAGTATCCATACGGCTCGAGCGTCTATGCGGCTCAAACAAGTCCTATGCGGCTCAAAGAGGAGCCACGTGGCCTACAAACAGCTCTCTCGTTTTGTATTAAATGACTTAACGGCTGACAGCTTTGACGAAGTGACAGTTCTGACACAAAGATATCATTATGACTCCCTCATAATGACGGACTCCTTGGGAAGCGAAGAAAATCTCTGACACAATCTCCCGAGATTCAAAAACTATCATACGGCCTTGACACGTGGACAGTTGTATACGGCCCAAGCGGAGACTCCTCTATGCGGCTCACGAAGACCAGCCCCATGCGGCTCATGAAGACTAGCCCCATGCGGTTCACGAGGACTAGCTCCATGCGGCTCACGAAGACCAGCCCCATGCGGCTCACGAAGACTAGCCCCATGCGGTTCACGAGGACTAGCTCTATGCGGCTCACAAAGACCATCACCATGCGGCTCACGAGGACTATCTCCACGCGGTTCACTCATGCGGTCATCCACACTCATGCGGCTCAAATCATACCATGCGGTCCAAATGTTCTGGGGGGGCCACTCTCAAGCAGCCTGGACACGTGGCCAGCCTTATGCGACCCAACTTTCCTGCGGCTCAGATTTCTGCTGTTATGACACGTGGTATGATAGCAGAGCACGTGGCATCAGATTGATCGAAATCCCTCAACAAATCCCAATAAAATATTGGGATCAAATCAGATTATTTGCAAATAAGCCAATTAAAGACACGTGTCGAGGAATCCGAGATTGGCATGACAAATCGGGAGGATTTATGTCAATCAGCATTAATTACCCACAAAAGATTTGATGCAATCAAATTTATTGCTCAAATCTTGATGAACGGCCCAGATTTAATGATCCTTAGCCGCCGACTTCCAAGAATGGATAATCATTGCAAACCCTAATGAGGCCCCCACTCTTATAAATAGCAGGGTGCCATTTCCTTGCAGACAGATACATACACAGACCGATATACACAGAGACATATACGGACACACAGAGAGAGATAGAGAGACATATACAGAGACAGAGATGTATACTGATTTTTCTCTTAGAGAACTAATCCAGTTTTGAGTACTCTTGTTCGATGTTAATCCACTATAGCACAAGCTAATTGAGAACTTGTAGTCTCTTACAACACAGTGCTTGATGACGAGCACACGACCGACTCTAGATGGAAATTTTAAAAATTGAAACATTTTCTGAATGCAACCTCTGATACAACTCTTCAGTACCAAAACTTTAGATTGAACAGAACTGAACTGGCTTTGGCTAGGAGTGGTATAGGCTTGATTTGAAAACTTTAGCTCGAAGAAAATACTTATAGAAATAGAGAAGAAAAAGTGAATGAGTGATTTGAAATGGTGAAAGTTTTCTCTATTTATAATATTTTTGCAGATCGAATTCGGGCTGAGTTTGGGCTGAGTTTGGATGCAGAAATCTCGCATTCGAACATTAGATGTAGATTTGGAGGGTTTTCAAAACTAAATTCAAACTGACCTAACCGAACTCAGGCCAAACTCTGGCCGAGTTCTGTCCGAGTTCTGCCTAGGTTAGGTCATAACTTTTGAACCAAATCTATTGGGCTTTGGGCCTTTTGGATGTGTGGACTTTTTAGATTTGAATAGGTTGGCTTATTTTCGTTTATAGACTTTGAAAAAAACCTAAGCCAGTACCAATCCCAATCAACCTCACATATTTTTTAGACTCAATAAAAGTTAAAATTATAGAAGAAAATATGAAAAACTTGATCTTGATTCCAGTGCGATTGGTTCTTGATGACGATACGATGTCTGTACTTTGTAGCAATAGGACGTAGATGCAGATGTTCTTCTCATTTGAAACCATTATTTTTGTAGCCGTATGTATATTTTGTGTATCGACCAAAGTTGACGTTGATTATCAAAATTTGGTGTGATCATTAACTAATAGGCCAACAATCTCCCATATCTAGATAATTGACAAACTTTGAGTCCATACCAAAATATAACAAATAATATATAACTTTTAAATATATACCTGACTTGTTCTTAATCGAGAAATTTTTAGTATATGCTCTTTCTTCTCCTTTGTCATGTACTCAAAATATGGCTCCCCACAATTTGTGAAACCAATAATAACAAGGAAAAAGTAGAGAAATATCCAAAAATATGAATGTAACAAGTCATCAGCAGTAGCAGTAACAAAGCATGAGTAATAGATAAAACAACTAATATAGCATACAAAACCAACTACAAGTGAAGTCCAAAATGCAAACCACTACAACTGAAACAGTGCATAAACAGAAAATATTACTACAGATAGTCCAAACAAAAATAACAAAAAGTGTCGCTAGAAGATCATCATCTACCAATCATGTCCACAAAATACTAATCCAAAAACTGAATCAAGCATCAGCATCATTACCAGGGGCATCAACAGGAGGTCAGGGATCAATATAAGCAGTCGTCGGATCGAAGTATCCGAAAGTGGGATGATCCTCGAGTCTCGGTCCGTCAAAACCAGGATAACAAAGGATAGGAGCTGGAGCAGAAGGATGATGTGCTAACGTCCACTGAATATCAACCACGACATTTCTCAAGACCTGAGCCTGAGAAATGTGGCGGAACTCAACATCGATAAAATAAGTCAGAAAGGTCTGATGCTGGTATCCCTGAAGAGTGACAAATGCATCGAACCTTTGATAAAGCTTGTTGAAGTGATGGCCTGGAGCTGCAGCGGCAGGAGCATCTACTGGATCTGCGGCTGGATTTGGTGGAGGTAAGCACCATCGGGTGGAGATGGAGGCTGAGGGTACTTCCTAGATCTAAATAGCTCAGAAGGTGATCAGAGATAGGACAAATGTCTATATCAATGTCGAATTTCTGGAAGATCACCACCAGATGCATAGGATAAAGGAGGTTGTGGCCTACCATCTAACAACTGACCATACCATAAATCATGGTCTTGGGAACAGAGAATGTGACTCCAAAGTGGATGTGGTACATAGCAGATAACTCTAATAAGGTGATCTCATCAATGGATCTCGTCCTAGGCAGCAAAGAAAAATAAATAATACGACGGAGTTCATAGAAATGTTGGTTCAGGTGACGTACGAACAATCTTGTTCGAGGAACCGAACTCGAATGACACAGTGCTACCTTAAATGATTCAAGTGTTATGCCAGCAGGAAATTGAACCTCGTTGATATCGACTGGAGCGTCGCCGTTGTCAGGCATATAAAAATATTCGGACAAATCTGTCAAGTTGAATTCAATTACCTTGCCACTAACACAGGAATAAATACTACCGTCTGCTTCTTGCAAGTTGCAATAGAACATATGGACAAGATTTTCATAAATTTGACTCGAAGTCTCTAAAAAGTCTCGGAGCGCTAAGTTTTCAAAGGTTTCAGTATATTCTGAGAGAATAGTAAAATTGATAGACTTTCCTAGGCAAATTTCTCGGTATTGAATGATCGAACCAAGCGGTTGATCTCTCAGAAGATATAAATAGATTAGGATCATAGTCCTCTTTGTCGTCGGAACGAGCTGGACTAAACACATTAGCTTGTTCGTACTCCGATGTGGAGGACGAAGCAGTATCTTTTTTTCTCTTGAAAAGTTTAGGAGCCATAAAATTGAAATAGGAGAAAAAAAAATAGAGATATACATCAATTGAGATGGAAAATTGGTAGAGAATGCCTTTCTCGAGCCATTAGATCCAACAAAATAGGATTTAGAGGCTTGGAGATGGTTACCAAAAACTAGGGTTAGGGTTTGGAAGCTCAAGGCGGCTGTTATGTTTGGGAAGAAGATGAATAGAAGAAGAAAAGGGGCGCTGGAATGTTGTTGTTAAATAATAGCTCGACACCGAGTTCGGCCCGAACTCGGTCAGAACTCGGTCCGAGTTTTGTCCGAGTTCGGCCCGAACTCGAACAGAACTCGGTCCGAGTTTTGTTCGAGTTCGGCCCGAACTCGAACAGAACTCGGTCCGAGTTTTGTCCGAGTTCGGCTACTCGAATTTTAGGTCATTTATGTGTAATACATGATAAAATAACCTAGTAACTTTTTAACTCTTTGATTTAATTAACATTAATTACTATGGGATAGTGGTAGGGGCCGGATCCTAACTAGCGGTAGTCCGAAGACTAGTACACCGTGTCGTTTCAGGATATTTATATCTCTATGATAAAAGGGCACTTTCGGTTTGTACCCAAAATAACTTTAATTAATAAATCGTTGAATATCAAGTTTTAAGTATTTTTTATTAATCATAATGTATTATGACTTTGAAAATTCAAGTATGCCTAACTCGCGACGTAGATAATTAAAACGATCTTCAGCTAGTGGTTTTGTGAAAATGTCTGCTAGTTGATGACCTGTGTCAATAAATTCTAAGCAGATATTCTCGTGTTGTTGGTGATCACGCAAAAAATGATGAAGTATTTCTATGTGCTTTGTGCGTGAGTGACATACTGGGTTCTTAGTCAAGTTAATAGTGCTAGTATTCTCACAGTAAATGGGAATCTTCGTGTAGTACAGATTATAGTCTTCTAGGGTTTGCTTTATCCACAAAATGTGAGCACAATAACGTCCTGCGACGATGTACTCAGCCTCAGTTGTTGATAGTGCTACAGAGTTTTGCTTCTTGCTAAACAAAGAGACTAAAGCTTTTCCTAAGAAATGACATGTACCGCTGGTACTTTTATGGTCTACTTTGCATCCAGCAAAATTAGCATCTGAATAACCGACTAGATTAAAAGATATAGTTTTGGATACCATAAGTCGACTATAGAAGTTCCTTTAAGGTATCAGAAGATACGCTTAATAGTACATAGGTGTGATTCCTTAGGATTAGCTTGATATCGTACACAAATGCAAACGGTAAACATTATATCAAGACGACTAGAAGTTAAGCAAAGTAAACTACCAATCATACCTTGATACTTACGTTGGCGACTGGTTTGCCACTTTTATCAATGTCAAGTCGTGTTGATGTAGTCATTGGCGTGCCGATAGATTTTACGTTGTTGAAGTCATACTTCTTCAGTAAATCCTTCGTGTACTTGGCTTGATTGATAAATGTTCCCTACGAGTGATGTTTGATCTGGAGTCCTAGAAAGTAGTTGAGCTCTTCCATCATGCTCATTTCAAACTCACTCTGCATACACTGTCACCTCACTTTTCTAAATATGAGTTTTATAATTTTTTTTGCAATGTCAGGTATATATATTTTTACTTATTTTATAAATAATTGAGAAGTTTGGGCTATTCTATTTATTTATTTGGGCTTTTCAATGGATAAAATTGGGCCGGCCACCACATCCTGTGATGGATTAGAAGGCTGTGCCCTTCTCTTAAATTCATTACAATCATATTGAAGACTAAATTCTAATTTCCTGCCAACTATTCTCTCTACCCCCCATGTGAAGCTAACGGCCTCAACCCCCTATAAATCGAATGTGCATCTGTATTTTTCCTTCAGCTCACAATTCTAGAGTCCTCTAATCTCTTCTTCTTCAATTGTTTCCCAAACTCCAACCCTAATTTTTGGAGTTCTTCCGATGGCAACGCTGGTGAGCGTCCTTTGCTAGGCTTCCTCTGACATTCATGACCGCAGTAGCGCCGTAGTCCACCGTGATCATCGACGACGACGATGACGACAAAGGCTCTCCAGTTGGCTAGCACGAGCAGATTTCGGATCTTCCTTCATTCTTCTAATAAATCGTCGGTGACGAGACTGGTATGTATTGATCGTGTTTTAA
>JANAVB010004388.1:0-44654 GCA_029216955.1 Iris pallida | reverse complement strand
TTATATATAGGCTTATATATATAGATAAAAAAAAAAAAAAAAAAAAAAAAAAAAAATATATAGATATATATATATATATAATTATATATATATATATTATATATATTATCTATATATATATATATATATATAATATAAACCTAGATAAAGTCCAACATTGTTAAGGACAATATTTACTATATTATCACAAAATATATTTAATATTACGAACTTATAATATATATAAATACAACCACCTTTGTGAAATCGGCTATCGGGTCACTAAGTTAGAGTAGTGATACGACATACGTCTATATGGACGCCTTTGGTCTCACTACGAGCCTACACGGGATTGGGTTGGGTTCAGGTCAGTTTGGTGCGACCGAGTCTTCTAAAATTCAATAATTAAAATATTAAATAATTAAAACGTCTTTAGAGGTTAAGTCGCAACTTGGCCTGGTTTTCCTAGTTAGGACATCACTATGGCTCGGCCTTCCCTACCAGGGCTAATACACTATTCAAAGCACGCCACTGCACTATCCGTGCCATGATTCCTAGACGTCTTGTGCTCCAAAACTCAACAATAGCTAAGGTCATATTTAATAATAATTTAATAAAAAATACTCATAAATTACATAAAACCTATTTATGGAAATAAATAATAAAAAATATTTTCAAATTTTTTTAGGGGTTTTACAGCCCCGACCCGAAACCCCCCCCAGCGACCCCCACCGCCACCACCGCGACCCCTACGACCACTACCACCGGCCCCCGCCTCTCCTCGCCGCCCCGACCCAAACCCCCCTAGCGACCCCCACCCCCACCACCGCGACCCCCACCACCACCCCCACCACCAACGGCTCCCGTCGCCCCGACAACCAAGAGTGAGAGAGAGAGAGAGTGAGAGAGAGAGAGACTCAGAGAGAGAAAATTGGGGGGAAATAAAAAGTTTTCTCCCAGTCGGCTAAATTTAAGTTAGGGCTGAATATTTAGCGATGGACTGGCGATGAATATATTCCGTCGCTATGTGGTCGCTATATACCCTAACAGGCCGACCGAATATCCATCGCTATGTGGTCGTTAAATTTTGCTAGAAATGTTTTCAATATTCTCCGCCAACTTTTGCCAACTAAGCGACAGCATAGCGACGAATTCTTCATCCGTCGCTATATCTCCGTCGACTTAACAACGGATTGGCGACCTTTGCTTGCCCTTAAAATAAAATAAAAAATTATCGGCTTTTCGACGGCAATCAGTCAGAACTTTGTCGGTAGTCGGTCGTTAATAGCGACGGACAGAATTCGTCGTTATATGTCCGTCGTCAAATGGCTGTATTTTGGTAGTAGAAGAAAGTAACACTGTATTGCTTTTTTTATGCCTGTCCTTTTCTGTTATTGATTTTCGATAGAGAAAAAATTATATAGAACCGACAAGATTTCATGCAATGCCTCATATAGAAGCTTGTCCATGTCACATATATATACTGCATTTGTTAGGGAATTTTCTCTTGTCCCTTCGTGACTTAATCCTTTCTTTTACTGAGATTTTGATATGTGCTATCTGTTTTTAAAAGAGGCGATGATGATTCTTACAGTTTGCTAATTTCCATTTAAGTTGTACTTATTTATTAGGTTTTTGGCTTTCTTTTTCCTCTCTTCCGATGACGTGGTGGCTTAGCTGCAGCCAATTTGGTAAGATGTACGTGATTTGAAAATCCACATTCTGATGGAATCTCTATTTATTTCATTCTTTTTTCTTTAAAATATCTATAAAAATGGGATAATGGCAACAATGAGATTTCTCATTGAGTGAATCTCTACCATCATGTGATGGCGAGACATGTTCTTGGAGACATTTGTCGATCTGAGCCTCTTATCAGTATTTTTTATTTTGGCTTGTTCTTTGGTGTATTTTGTAAGTGACTAGTTGTATCAAGATGTTAGTATTCTGAGCCTCTTATCAGTATTCTTTCTTTTGCTTGTGCTTTGGCGTTTGTGTCAAGTTGTATCAAGGATAAGTAGGTACTTGTTGGTCTCATAAGGGAACTGATTATGTTTATCGAAAACTCTTTAGGTTTCTTTTTGTAGTATTATTTAATTTGAATGGTTCTCCTTTAACTCCTACCTTCTGATTAGAGACCTGTAGGAAGAAATAAAGGGTATCAGTGGCTATCAGAAATACCTATTGTATCAGGAATTTCTTATTTATTATTTATTATTTATTACTATATGCTTTCCATCTTTTCATCTTTTATACTGTTTGATATCAAAGATTTTTATCTTTCATACTGTCTGATTAGAGATCTATAGGAAGAAATAAAGGCTGAAATTTCTTATTTATTACTGTATGCATGCTTTCCATCTTTCATACCGTTTGATATCAAAGATTGTCCTTGTGATTTAGAAATATCATCATAATCTCTCTTTATTCATTTATTCATTCTTTATTTGTAGGTGCGTACAATGTTGACTTTTGAAGGGATATACAATGTTGACTTTTGAAGAGATGTCACAATTTGGTGTTGGTGAATGATGTTTCAATATTTTGAGCCCGACTGCCCTAAAAGAGAAAGATGTATATATTTTTTGATTTTGAAATGTAATGGTGATATGTTGGTGAAATAAAAGTTGGAAAAAGTGATATATTTTGAAATATAATTGAGATGATATGATATTTGGATATTTTTAATGAAATATTTCAAATGTTAGTTAAATTTAATATTTCTGTTGTCTCAGAAAATTAATATGCTTTTTATAACGCATTGAATTATGAGCATTGACAGGTGATATATATGTGTGTGAATGACGAGAACAGAACGTTATTAAGTGTTATATATAAGTTATTTTTATAACGTTTCATGAACGCTTTCTGAATAGTTTCAGAACCAGATCATTTTAGTAAGCGTTATGCATATATAACCTATTAATGTCGTTTTTAAATTTAGTGTTATATATAATTGACTTAATTATGTCATTTTTAATAAAAAAAGTCATATAAGTGTAAGTCATATATAACAGTTTTTCTAAACTTTTATAACAACCGTGTTCATGACGGTTGCCTGCTTCAAAAAAATCGTCATAAATTGTCATATATGACAGTTTTTACCCGTCATAAAATGGTATTTTTTTTCTAATGCATAGGCAGTTGATTACCGACTAGGTTGGCGGCGGCATCCATGCAGCGCGGATAGCGAGCCCCGTTGCACGTCCCCGTTATACCTGTCGCTAATCCTTCATGTCTTCTCTTATGCCTTTCTTTTCATTCATTCATTCTTTTCTTTCTTTCACTTGTTCATTCGTTCACTTATTCATTCACTTATTCGTTGATTCATTCACTCACTTATTCCTTCATTCGTTCATTCATTATTCATTCATTATGCAGCTCCCTATACGGGAACCGCCTTGGCAACCTATTGGTCCCGAAGTCTTACGATGTTTCTGTACTCTGCTCGGAACGACTATGTTGATAGTCTTTCTACCTCATTTTAGTAAACCATTCATTATTTTATGTCTCAAGTTCTGATACGATCCAGTGACTAGCATTTTATTCATAATTGAATGCATGAGTAAATCTACTCGAAACGTAAGTTGTGCGTTGGCACGAGCGTGGAGTGCGGTGCGAGTGTGCGAGTAATTTTCCAAGCTTATTTCCATGTTCTACACAAGCATACAAGATGAGATTATTTTTTTAGCTAGGTGCGTTGAGTTGTTTTATTAGTTTGCACGGTGTTATCGTCTAGCCATCTAGCAATATTGTCTGTATGATTATGTGTCTAGGCTAAGCAAAGATAGGTTCGTCGGGGCCATCCACCTTAGCGATGATCGCATCGGCCGAGCGAGACTTCGAGCACGCCTTTGAAAGTCTAAGTCTCGATTCTTCTTGAAGGGCCAACTTAACACTTGCATCGACTCACATCGATACTTCACCGGGTCGACGCAACTCTTCGAGTCAATGATTCATTTGAGTCGTTGCACATGTCGTTTGAATCGACGTTGACAATACCTATACATGTAATATTGTACCCTTACCTATGCATCCTATTAGCTACAAGTGGGTGTACAAAATTAAGACTATACGATGGTACAAAGCCGAACTAGCTGCATATTGTTTCTTCAACACTATTGTGTTGACTATGATGAGGCCTTCACTCTTGTTGGAAAATGACTAATTTTTAGACTCATCATGTGGTTGTTTCTTTTCGTACCTGGCTTATATCTCAGACAAATGTATTTCATCAAAATGAATTATATTAAGATGTCTACTCTCTTGGTTTTGCCACGTCCCAATTTTTGGTGAATCGATAAGTCGTCACTGGGCGCGTTGTTGTACAAGTCTAAATTGTGCTTATACAAGGCATTGACGTGCACATTTGAAAATATGGTTCATTTTATATAGACTTCTGCAGTGAAAAGTAGACAAAAAATGAATCACAACAAATATATAAAGGAGAATTCATTCTTTTATTGATAATTCACAAAGGAAAACATAGGCTCTCAAATAACTAATTGAAGAGAAAGTGGTGATATGGTCTCAAGTGAAAATTGCTCGATGATCATGCTCAACAATGTCAAGGTCTGGAGCTCGATGTCGATCTCGAAGAAGCCTGAAGGAGATATCTAGGTTTCCGACGACGATCAAGAGACAACTCAATTGATTCCGAACATGACATCCACAGCAAGATATGGGTGGTCGACTCACTGAAGAAGACGAATTCTCTGTCGAGGACGTGTAGTGACCGACGACTAGAAGTGCCGATTCAGGTAATTAGTAATACTAAATAAAGGATAAAGAAATTCAAATTGAATTTTTTTAGTAATTTTTTAATTTGATGGATTAAATGACAATTAGGGTTTCAAATGATGGAATTTGGGAACATGAATGGGCCGGGATAGTAAAATTAGAAAGTTAGGGTTCGGAAAAGCTCTGATGCCATGATAAACTAGGGGAAATGAAATTTAATAGTGGAATTAGGTTACATTAGTCCTCTGATCGGTCATATATACCAATCGGTAGGTCACATTCTTGCCGTCCGGCCGATATAATGTCAGATTATACATTTGTCTCTCTCTAACATACTCTGCGTATAATGAATCCAAAAAAAAAAAAACATACTCAGCGTATAGTCTGCTTCGCTCGATCCATTGAGGTTAGGTTCAGGTCGAGTTCAAGTTCGGCTAGTCATCTCAGGTTCGGTCATACCTAGTTTGGGTCGTGGCCGAGTTCAGGTACAGGTAGTAAGTATGGGTGGTAGTCAAGTTTGGATATGGTGAGTTCGTGAGTCGTGACAGGTATAGATTTGGCAATTTCAAAAGAGTCGTGAGTCGTTCCGAAGAATGTATTAGCTTCCGTTTTGGTGACCACACTTTTTTTGGTTAATTTGGTATCTAAATTTTGCATTTTGGTTTAAAGAGTGTCTGAACTAGTTTCTGTTAGTATTTTTTGGACAAAAAAATCGATAAAAATGGACATGTGATGGTCACGTGGCTTATTTTTCATAGTTATTTTGTCATATTTTTGTTTTTGGACTGAGAATATTGGTGTTCGGAGAAATTTTACATAAACAAATAGCCATAACAAAAATAAGTTAATAATCCTGAAAATAAGGTACGTGACCTTCGCATGTTCATTTTAACGTTTTTTAATCCAAAATACTAACGAAACATAGTTCTGTCTGACACTCTTTAAACCAAAAATGTAAATTTAGGTACCAAATTTATCCAAAAAAAATCGATCACCAGAATGACAACCATACATGAATCATATTTTTCGGATACCATTTGGACAATCAAGTTATATCAAAATATATAAATATTTCCAATAGAAGGAACACTTGATACCCAGTCTCAACAAATGGAAATAGTTGTCCATGGTGTGGTAGGAAATGATGCCCAGGACAATTTGTTATTTTGCAATGATTCTGAACTGTGGCTTATGTCAAATGCAATGGATGGAAATATCAGTATATATATATAGGCCAAACTGCACCTAAAAGAGGGTCCCAAATGGATCTTGATTGCTGCCCTCCGGTGGCAGTTGTAGTGTATAATTAGCAATTATGTTGTGACGTGACTCGGAGTCATGAGCAAATTGTAAAGATCCAACAAAAGCCTGAAAGAAGAGCCGACAATGAAATATATGGGGTCGAGTATCAGAGATGACAGAGCCAACAAAAGAACAATCACAGGTGTGGTGCTGCAGGTTCTAGCATCATAACATAGCATCCACAAGCACAAAATATTGTTAAAGCATATGCAAATCCTACTTATCAGAAGCTAACAAAATGGCTAAGCTATGAGTTCATTCTTTAACTAGAGCTGAAGCTTGACTTAAGTTAGAAAATACTTGCTATATGCATGCATGCATGAAAGGATTTTACTAAACAATGGACAAAGAAAATCACTACTTGGAAAAGAAAAAAAAAAGTCATTTAAATTTTTTTTTCTTCTATATATAACTACCTAACTGTCCTTATAAATTTGATGAATAATTTCACATAGAAAAAACTTCAACAGAAAAATCTAATTTTTTATTCTTATATAGTAATATATATATAGATAAGGTTCAAAGTTGTTTGGTAGGAAATGACATAGTCAGGTATTGAAGAATAAACATATATCAAGTGGTGATGATGGTGAGAGATCTCAAGATAGGCATATCTTGTAGAAAACCAAGCACATAAAATGCACTAATAATAAAATGTCGAAAATCCAAGAAAAAATATTATTGCGCGAAACAATAATCAATAGTCATTATTAGTTACTTACTACTATATGGATATATGATGAAAAACAATGGGAAAAAAAGAAACTGGTATACTTCTAAAAAGAAAATTTTATATTAGATGACTCGGATAATATTGTATCGTAAAATAACCAAGATGAAATTGTATATTTAAACTTAGCAAGATAAATAATGATAACATTGTACTAGTATATCATAGTGTACGCTTAGCCAGATGATGAAATTGGCACCCTTTCTCTCTGTGTATAATGTCTAACTCTCGTGATATCGGTTTTTATTCATGCTAAGGTGACAGGAGGAATTAAGTAGTCTCTGACAGTGTTGTAAGAACTGGACTGGACCAACGGTTAGACTGGATCCAATTGGTTTATGTCAAAAAATTGGTCTAGTCCGACTAAAATCAGGTCTTTTAAAGAATCGTCGATTTTTTTGTTTTCAAAACCGGGGTTCAACCGGTGAACCGGCCGAACCAGTTCATAATTGAACCAGCCAATTTAGGTTTTTTATAAAAAAAATCAAAAAAATATCATCTGAAATTTGGACCATTTGATTCTTGATTTGATTTTGATAGACCTTATAGTTATAAAATTAAACCAAACCAACATACTAAAAACAAAACAAACCAAACCAAACCAAAAAGTAAATATTGATATATTACATATTTGAGCCAAACCAAACGAAACTAAGTCTATTTGAACTCCGGTTGAACCCCGGTCCGACCTATACTAAAAAATTTCGGTTCAATTAACGGTCCAGTTTTTAAAACAATGGTCTATGAATTTATATTTCATACGGAACTAGTATATTTCAGAAGCTCCACAGTTCAAATTACAAATGCATGGCGGCCATATGTTCAACTAACTATCAGCTTCGTATATACTAAGGATGTGTTTGATAGGAAGGATATAAAAAAGTGGAAGGAAGGAAAAAGATACGAATTTATTTTCCTTCCATTTGGAAAGGAAAGATCATTTCCTTCCTTTGTGTTTGATAGTAAGGATGGAAAAGATAAAAGATGCATTTTTCTTTGTTTTGTATGAAAGAAAAAGTGTAAGGAAAGAAAGTAAAAAAAATATGATTTATCAACTAAAAACACTTATTTACCATTTGACTCCATAAATAATTTTTTAAAAATACATTCATATGGGAGTATAATTGTTAATTAATACAAGCCTCCACTTTTTCTTCCACTTTTGGGAGGATTGGATTTCTTAGGTTATGAAGAAAAAGTAGTCCCTCCACTTTTCCTTCTTTCTTATTTTCCTTTCATACCAAACAAGAAAAAATGAATATTTTTTTTCACTTTTCTCTCCTCTATTTTTCTTCCTCCCACTTTTTTCTCGAACCAAACACACCATAAGAAATAAACATATGTCGGTCAATCTATAACTGATTGTTCCAGGGTTGTTCTCAAGAACATACTGGATGTTTCGAGACCCTAATAACAGCCTACTAAATATCGAACTATGCAAGTAGAGCCCAAGTTCGTATGTAAAAAAAAAACAAAAAAAAAAAAAAAAAACACTTTCGTGTGATTTGTCTGAGACTTGAAGCACAAGATATGATAATGGCTCACTTTGATATATGGTCAAAATTCAAGAGTTATCTTTTATTAAGATACTAGCAAGTTGGAATGTGCAACATTTAACAACGATAATAAATATACAATTTAACTTAAAAATTAAAATCTTTTCTGCCACGTTTATTAGAGGACAGCACAGTTAACTCATTCATTTTACTCTCAAGCACAACATACACTATTTTGGAGACAAGACATACCTTATTATCATTCTCTTCTTTCTGTCCAAAATCTCTTCTACTCATTCATGTTCCAACATTAAATCCTAATTTTTTGTTCCAAAATTTCTCAAATCTATGTTTTTTAATTATATTTTTATATTTCATGTATTACATATATTGCTGTATTTTTTGTTTGTAGAAAATCCACTAAGGATCCATTAATGAAGGTTCGATGTTTCAGAACAGAAATTTAATATTTGAAATAACTGTCAAAATTTTAACAGTCCCAGAAATGTACAAGAACTGCCAAAATTTTGGTAGTTCTGAAATCAAAATTCTTTGGCTTCAAGACTGTCAGGGCTGTCAAAAATTTGTTAATCCTAATGCATAACCAGGATTGACAAAATTTTGATAGTCTTGGAGGCTGGGATTCTTTAATGAATTACGTGTATTGTCCCTACGAAAATGCGATGAGTAGTTTGGGTTTGACAAATTAAAAAGACTTAAGATGTCCCCAAGATAAAAGGGTGGTGCCATTAACAACAACCCAAAAGTAATATAGGTAATTTATCTTGTTCGTGGAACTATATGCACAATTAAAGTACATCAATTATTTTTTCAATAATGTCAGGATTACAATCAAATGAGATTGTAAACTTTTACAACCATATGACGATTGTCAATTGTTTTCCCGCTTCCTCCCATCCACACCCCACTCCATATGGAGAGAGAAGATCAATTGACAAATGTTGTGATCTTTTTGAGTTTCTTAATGACTGGACACATTGGAGAGTTGTTATTACGTTTTTCTAAGGTGAATGGTCACTGTCTTGGCTAGATTCGTGGAACCTCGCTGGGGGTCATAGGGAGCCGAATAGGAAGGAGACAGTGAACTGCTTATTACATTATGTCAGATGGTAGCTTGGGCAGCACCTGGTTGCTGCTAGGTTCTCAGTTGTTATTGTTGTAGTGCCGAAGGATGCTGTTGTAAGTGAGGATATGTGGGAATGGGATGCGGGTATCATAGCCGTGGGCACAGGTAAAAGGGGGGGGGGGTTGGTTCACGTTCAGCTCTTGATATGATATCATAAGACAAAAGTATCCAGATATTGAACATTTCGAATTCATATGGGTACATGGCCACATGAGGAAGATGCAGATAGTAATGTATCGCCTGCTGCTTGGAGGATTATTGACGAAGGATAGACTTGTGAAGTTTAGAATCCAAGTGGGTCATCAACGCTGTGTTTTTATGTGGTTGTCACGCCCAATCGATAGGTCGTCTTTTCCTTCAATGCCCGACTGTAGAGGTTATATGGGATAAGCAGTTTCAGTAAATCTGCAGGGGGTGTGGTGGTGCGTCGTCCATAGGGTCGTTCATAGGAAGGACACGCGTCCAGAGACAGAGAGGATCCATGTGGTTTAGAGAGGCCAGGCTTCTATTGGCGGCTACAGTTTGGCACGTATAGAGAGAGAACGAAATATTGGGAACGCGATATGATCTGAACAAAAGTTAGCCCACAAGGTCGATATTGAATTGGGCTCATATGTCTTAAAAGAGAATTCTCCTATAAGGCCTGAACCAATTTCAATTATTTACACCTCATGATCCCATTGCCTACCCGATGTGGGACTAAATTATCAACTACATTGTCACCCCCTTTTGAGGGCTCAACCGAAAATGAGATAAAATCTAAAAATCTCCACCTTAGCTCATTTACTCTAGCCGAATAACCTTAACACCCTTGCTACATTTGTCCGTTTCAAGTAGCCGAACAACCTTAGCACATCTGCTACCTTTTGTTCGTTTTTGCCAACCGAAAAACCTTAGCATTTCTTTCATTTCTATCAAAATCCCAAGTATAGCATTCATCAAAACAATAACACCTTACAGATCGTCATTCCTCGAATTAGAGTACCCCCGAGTTATCGTATATCGATCTTTGATATGCCTCAATACCATCGATGATATACGTAACCTGACGATCTTTCTTTGTAACGAACTCTGAGTCATACAACTGATGCTATTATCCGAACTAGATATACCACAATCTCTTCAACATTCAAGATCAAATTCGTTTAAACCCAAAGTCACGTATGTTCATCTGTCTATCTTAAATCATCGAGCAATATATTTTCTCAAGTCGTATCGTTCTATACTAACTCAAATCACCGAGCAACATCTATCCCCAATTCTTAGAGTCATTTTCATAACTTCAAAATCAAACTTTTTCATGCACGCTATCTTTCCATTGTGCTAATATTTTGTATATGAATCATATCGATTTCCTTGATTGAGTCATCTGCTTGTTACACGTTAACTTTTCTTCGATTCAGTTTTCCTGCTCAGTTATTTTCGTATTTCATACTTGCACAATCTCAATCCCGTGCGTGTCGTTTCTAATTTGTTCGAATCAACTCGTCAAAATCTTCAAGATTATAACTTACTCAATGATACTCAATCTAAGGCTTTGCATCCACAACGCTTGCTGATAGACTCATTGGCACCCCGCATCCTCAATCGACCGATATTCCCAAGGTTAACCCATACACCACTCAGGGATGAAGTCATTCAACAAATCCTCGAAACAAGTTTCGAATCACAACTGATCACTTCGAATTTCTGTGTCACAACATGCACCCGGTATAGGGGCATAAGTGCGTGACAGTGCCCAGCCTACGCCGCAACATCGGCAGCAAAATGCTGTCTAGGTCCACTAAACTAACCAACAATACAATATTATAGCCTGTCAAAATAGTCAACTCCAAACGGAGGACAAGTAATGACAATATATTATACTCAATCACAATATTCTAAAAAAGTTAAAAGATACGAAAAGATAAAGACAACAAGATATGAAAACATCCAGAAAAGTTTAACATAGAAATAATACAAGTACAGAGTCTCAGAGTCAACAATCTCAAAAATACAATATCTAAATAATAGCATGCCAAGAGTTGTTATCTGGAGACAAAGTCCAGTACAAATCTAATCTAACTTAGTCACCACTGGAGCCTCCTCGGCTAGAACTAACCCTTGCTGGACTAGGGTCTCCTGATCGATACCCATGCGTCATGTGGACCATAATAGGTGGTATACTCATTCTCGTCGTCTGAAAAATATATCCAATCAGGATTAAAACGAGATACATTTCTAACAACAGTTCTAGTTAAACAATAAAGACTATGTAGCAGTAAATAGAGAGAATATACAAGGCAAAGTGATATGTATATGAACATGGCAAGGCATAAGTAAGACTATAAAAGAGTGTAAAAGCAAGAGAGCTGAATGTATCATGTACAAGAATCAGAAAATACTATATAAGTGAGTGAGCACTAGTTTCAACATGTGATCGGCTTAGGAACTTGATACAATTTATAGCCTGGTTAATCATACGTGCAGTGTATGATTAATGCTATTCAAGGTTCAAGACTTGATGCAAGAAGGGTATTGATCACATATCTACGCTAATACTTTCCGCCCCCGACTAGTATAGTGGATGCAACCATGATATGTTATGACACGAGATTCTTCGAGAAGATAGCTAGCCTTCATAGGAATCGGTGTCCATACAATGTACAAGAACAACAAGGAGGTTTGCACAAGATATCCCTAGGTATATAAGGAATAACATCTCATGACGTAATTTAGACGATACCAATCCGTGTGACCTACGTGTCAAGAGAACAAGGATTTCTACGCTAAATACAAGAAACATAAAAGATATCATAAAACAGAAAATTATCAGATAATGTACTCACCTGAGAACTAGTGTGGAATATCAACGGTGTCTAATATGGTGCCTCGAAGACCTAAATATGGAATATTAATATCAATTTGTGTTTTGGGAATCATGGATATGCTATACTAGGCCAATTCTAGGTATCCAAGTCATTCCTACGTCAAACTAGGTCAACTCTAGGTCAAACTAGTCCAACTTGGTTAAACTAGCCATTTCTAAATTGTGCGAGTCTAATTCTAGGGTTTTGAGCCCTTACACTAAGTATTCCAGGCTATACAAGCTATCCTAGGATACCTAATATTCTCTAGATACTCCATTACCAATATATATGGTATTTACCTGCACTTGAACCCTCCTATCAGTCTACCCATCCTGTTAACCCACATATTAGTTATATACCATCTTCACACAAACAACTCTTTATTCATATGTATGACACTCACACCTCATTCATATAAACCCCCATTGCCATACTATTTCCTAACCGATTTACTTGTGCCTCCAATGCTAAGCCCCTTATCCTACTGTTCAGTTATACTCGAGCCTTTCCCCCAACTGAATACTCTCCTTTAACCTGCCTACTGGTTAGTGCATACACACCTCACTCCAAGCCCCAACTGCTACTTGACTGCCCAAGTATGCAATGGACTTCTTTCCTCGTGCACAAACCTGTACCATACTGGCTTCATATGCACAAACTTAATTCCTGCAGATATATATTCAGTCCCTACTGATACAGTCCTCATTGACTGATACTCTCCACTGTTGTCCTTCCTAGTATGTATCCCCCTATTCCTATATTTACTGATACCTCCATATTACATCTACTTACACTTCACCCACCAACTTATGCATACTCAAACCTTAGCTTACCAACACTCAAGATTTTACTTCACACACACTCTGGACACCCCTGACTTTACTGCCTTTGCTTATTCCTATTGATACTGCTAATCCTACAGTCAATTGAACCCCCTTTCCCTCTAAAACAGTCCTATATTGCTGTCCAAGTGTGCTGCTAGTGTTAGTGGGCAAGGCAATGTTGCCTCACTGGTCTGATGCCTAGCTATACCGATAGGTACTGCTGTGCCCGATTGCTGCTGCTTGGTGGCAGCATATGTCATGTCCTGACCCAAAAAATCACTTGTCCTCGCATTGAGATTTATCCGAATCATTCGTCCTTCCTAGGGCGTGATACCCTATGAGTCTGGAGTTGCACTCGTACAAGGCAAGATGACAAATTCTTAAATTATTATATTTGATTTGATATTAGCAGCGGAAGAAACAAAGTAAACGAAACAATTCTCTTTACCTATGATTGAACTGAGGTTACAAAGGATTTCAATAGCCCAACGAAATTTGTCAGATTGGCTACAACACTTAAGTTCTCTCTTATCCACAAAGGATTTTACCGTTCCATACATCATGTCTACTACATCTCGGCCGCATCATCCTGTTGCAAGTCCAAGCATCAATGAGGTCGCATGCCTCAATACGCTACGGCATTCCATGTCTCAGCACGTTCAAGCGAAGCTCCGTCGGGAGCAGACCATTCCCTGAACCTGCTAGCAAACTAGTAGAAGATTAGTACTTTCGTTCTCGTTGTACTGATCAAAGACCCACTTTACTAAACTGACATTAAGTAGTGTATTGAATCATGCATCATACAAGTTAGTGATCTTTCTATCCTTGCCTTATGGTTAGTTTCATGGCATATTCGAAAGCAGTAAAATATTTTACCATGGCAAGCATGTTATTTGAATTCACATAAGCAAGCAGACAACCAACAGCAGTCTCGTGTTGTTTCGTGACTTTTTACCAACATCGACGCACTCGCCCTTGCACAGACGCAATGTGAATACGCCTTAATTCTTCTGTCATGTTATAAGTGCTCTGTGCGGGATCTCTATGTTCCTGCACTTTTGGCCCACCGTTCCTTAACTATATGAAGGTCATTGGCATATCCGCGTCAGAATGGACTAACTTATTTCTCTTTTCTTTTCTTTTCTTTTTTTTACTCAAATTGGGTAGACCGACGCCTCCCGTATTAGATTATTGTCCTAATAACTGGAGACATACCGTTTGCATACCATCATTTGTGGCTTTTTACATCGATAACCGGTCGTTAGTCGTCTTACAGATGTGCGCCCACAAAGATTAACATCCCTTATAGGTCGAACGATCCCGGTGCCCTGGGCCAATAACTTTTTTGAGGAAATCATATCCCACCCATGTACGGATAATATCTCAAGTCTATTCGACCATGCGACGTACGTCAAACCTATACAACCAAACATAATCTTGAATTCGAAACTCAGACTTTATGTCGTCTTATAATTCTTTTTCTTTTAACGTTCTCGCTTTTTCTATGTTCTAGCATTCTTTGTACGATTTCATTTCTTCGTTTCAATGTTCAATGGCACCATGTCTCAACTCAATATTCGTCAAACGAACGACCCGAAGGCCCTGAACATTTTCAAGACACCGTGCCATATTTAACAGTTCTGTCACATTCATGCCACAACTATTCTTTTCGCAACGAAGCCATCTTTTATGATTCTCGTGCATGTACGCGCGCTTTGACATAATTTTTCTCTATTCTTCGACTCGTACATGCGATGCATGCCTCGATACCGTATTTTCCATGTTCTATTCCTTAGTGTTCAATATTCATAGCTCGTGCACTAGGGCACTCGTCTCAATAGTCTTTCAATGTGCTCGTCTTCTAACTCATGCGCAAAGGCACGAACGACTCGTGCACTGAGGCACTTGTCAATACAGTTATCCTATGTTCTTATGGCTTGCGCACCGAGGCGCTCCCCTTTACGATATTCAATATTCGATAGCGACCCGTACATTTGATGTACGTTTGTAGAAGCATGGAAAAGAATAGTAATTCTTATGCGGCCCAGAATCAGCATAAAACTTCATACGGCTCAAAAGTCCTGAGAGCCTTATGCGGCTCGGATAGTTTCATGCGGCTCAGAAAGAGCCACGCATCCTTATGCGGTTCGAAATAGGCCGATAACAGCTGGCCATAATTACTCCGCGTAGCGGGCCATTAAATTCCCTGACACAAAGCGACAGCTCTGACATGATGGCTCTGACATAAAGAAGGAACGCGACATGCTCATAAAAAGACGAAAAAATCTTTATGATAAATGGCACAGTTCACAAACTCTAAGAAAGTTCTCTATGCGGATCACCTGTGTGACCCTTATGCGGCTCAGTTACGAGGCCCCCCTCATGCGGCTCAGTTATGAGACCACCCTCATACGGCTCAGTTGTGAGGCCACCCTCATGCGGCTCGGTTGTGAGGCCACCCTTATGCGGCTCGGTTGTGAGGCCACCCTCATGCGGCTCGGTTGTGAGGTCACCCTCATGCGGCTCGGTTGTGAGGTCGCCCTCATGCGGCTCAGTTGTGAGGCCATCCCCATGCGGCTCGGTTATGAGGCCACACTCATGTGGCTCAGTTATGAGGCCACCTTCATATGGCTCAGTCATGGGGCCACTCTTATGTGGCCCAGCCATGAGACTTTATACGACTCAGCTATGGGATTGTGCTTCATGCGGCTCTGCCAAGATGCACCATTCATGTGGTTCGCAACATAGCGACAAATGGGACACGTGGCAAAAGTTGACTAAATCTTAACATGTCGGATTTATTGCAACCAACAGATCATAACAGTTTAGATTTATTACAACCAACATAACAGTCCAGATTTATTCCAACAAACAAATCAAGGTTAACCTTAACCAATCCCAAACCGCCCACTTCTCAAGGCGCTGTTACAAGGATGTGGTCACGTGGCTGTACACCCAACTCATCAAAAACTCCTATAAATAGCATGGGATTATTCCTTTGCACACACACAGAGCAACCCCCACATACAGAGCGAGACAAAGCATCCAACAAGAGCATTTCTTCACCAGAGCCGAAGCTACGTCCGATCGTCCAAGGAGTAAGGCAGAGTTGATAGCACTCTCCCGAGCCTCTACCTCACCCTCCAGAAAAGCAAAACAATTGTACTTAGACTACTTTTCCTAGGTTTTGTTCCTAGGCTTTCTTTTGTACAAGCGAGTTTGTAGTTGTGAATTAAAGTTCAGTCCTCCCATAAAACTATTCTATTCTTTGATAATCAATGGCAAACAACATTTTATTTTAATTGTTCTATCTAGTGTTCGACATGCACTATGTTCATCTTTCGATCGAGCCACGCCCGCGGTATCGATAGGTTAACTTAGTATACAACGATGTATTTTACTTAGGCATGAAGGAATAAAAAAGAAGAGAAGGTCCTCCCACCTTAGCCGATACACCTTGTTGTTTTGTCGAGTCGATGCGGCTCGATTTCATTACTTTGTTTGTACTGCCAACTCTTCTGACGTGGCCATTCGAACACTTCGTGCTACGTTGAATTATCCAAGCGATTTGGCCTACCGTGCCTATGCTTCAGTCCGTGGCTAGGCGACGATTTGGTTTTGCGGACACTATTACAAATAAGGCAAAATGTCGACCTCTTATATTTCAGCATAAATGTATAGCCTACAAACGAAACCAACTAAAATAAATATTTGTCCGAATCGGACTAATGCCTTGTGTTGATTCGATTTATTGGTTCTTCGAACCGATTCAATGCCTTCTCTCGAGCCAATTTAACACTTGCATCGAACTTATACGATGCTTTCCTCGGGTCAACGTAAATCTTTGCATCGATTCGCATCGATAAATATTTTGGGTCAACGCAACTCCTCGAGTCAACGACTCAGCATAATTCATCGAACGGAGTGGGGCCTTATAGCATACAACTCCCACACCCAACTCTTCTATATGCCTTCACTAAAACCTATTGTTGTAGTTGCACAACTGCTTACAATTGGGCAAGGCAAGCTATTGCTGCCTCTCTGAAATCTGCATCCAAAATAAGTGGACACTTTTCCTTCATCAACTACGATACCATCTTCTTGTTAAGCTTGTTGTTGGCTAAGGGACTTCCTCCTCTTTTCACTACTGCTGCTGCACTTCTTTATCTACCTATTCGTCCAACCATAAAACTAATTGTCTACATATTTTATCTATCAACCTACACAAACAAAGCCCACATAACCCTACCTAGAACATGTGAACACGACACCCATGAACTCATCAAATCAGTCCTTAGCTGAACTTATCTCTATCACTCAGTCCTGTTGACTGTTACGAATATCAGTCAAAGACTGATACACAAATCAGTTGAAGACTGATTCTCAAATCAGTTGATGGCTGATCCC
Source organism: Iris pallida (assembly GCA_029216955.1). Taxonomy (NCBI): domain Eukaryota; kingdom Viridiplantae; phylum Streptophyta; class Magnoliopsida; order Asparagales; family Iridaceae; genus Iris; species Iris pallida. The sequence goes on along the minus strand of JANAVB010004388.1, from coordinate 27,180 downwards.
ATATCAGTTGGTAACTGATACTAAATTATTTGAGAACTGATTCACAACTCAGTCTAAGGACTTATACACTAATCAGTCAAGGGACTGATGGACTAATTAGTCGCCATGGACTGATACACTAATGTTTCCCCAACATTCTAATCCTATTACTCTTTTTACTGATATATTTAAAACCCTTCCTATTGTTCAATTTATATCTGATACTTAACTGCAATTTCTTCTTCTCATTAAATTTCACTCTATCTTATTATCCGCACATACTTTAGCCGCCATCCTACATTCCTATCTTACACTTGGAAACTCAAACCCCTTTTTTATGATTTCTTAATCAGTCCTAATCTGGAAATTAGTCAAGAGGGATTGGCACTCATATCAGTTTATAATTGATACTCATCAGTTGGGAATAACTGATATGAAATCAGTTGAATAAATGATATCACAAACATCCTTGTGGACCACACATCAGTGTTTGAAAGCTAATACACCTTATCAGTTCGAAGACTGATAAAATCAGTTCAATAACTGACACCCCAGGTCAGTCCTTGTGGACTGATCACCCACCTTCCATTAGTCCTCATAGACTGAACTTCTGTTCCTTCCTTTACTCCTCTAATCCACCTCCATCCAGTTAACAAATTCCCTCTTCTCTTCGTATAGACTGTCCAATCAGCGAACCCCCAAGCATTCCTCCATACTGAACTCTCTCCCCCTTCTCTCGACACTCATATATCAGTCCATAGGCACACACTCTCAACCCATATATACAATATACATATATAGGCACTCAATACATATATATATATATATATATATATATATATATATATATATATATATATATATATATATATATATATATATATATTCAATTATATATAGACACATTCAATTATCTATACACATTATATAGGTAGCTCCCATATATATATATATATATATATATATATATATATATATATATATATATATATATATATATATATATATAAGGACCTAGATACAACTCTAAAAAGCAAGGACAATAGGATCAATAATAGCCACATTGTCATTTTGACAAACACTTGGCATGCGTATCATGAAATGCTATGATACGCTCATGATATACATCCCAAATGGATTCAAACTTGATCCTAAGCATACCCACATATTCCAAATCACAATTAGGACCTAACAATCCTATTCACAAACTCTAGAAATCTCATTCTCGGATTTTTCCCAAAATGGATCAAAATACAAAGGAAAAAGTCCCCAAATAAGAGAGAATAGTCAAAACTCCTCTCCATGGTGGCTCTAATGCATCGGATGGTCCTAAATGACAAATGACACTATTTAGAATCAATTAGAGGGGTTAAATTCAGAATTTACCTATTGGAGATGGATTCCTAATGAATGTCACCAATGGACACAAGTAGATACTTGCCGACGGAATATCCGTCGCTACATAGTCGCTAGGCCGTCGCTCTTTTTGATACTTGCCGACGGAACATCCGTCGCTACGTAGTCGAAGAATTGTTCCACCATTTCTCTCAACAATTCCTGCCAAATAATCGACTGCATGGCGACGGCTACTTATCCGTCGCTATATCTCCGACCCCCTAGCGACGGATGAGCGGCCTTTTTTCCCCCTTAAAATAAAATAAAAATTGTATCGGCTTGTCGTCGGTACGCCGTCGGTTATTTGCCACAAATCTGTCGCTAACGTCGACAAAAATTTTTCGTCGCTAATGTGCCGTCACTAATTTACTATATTTTGGTAGTGATAATCTCCTAGGATGGACACATCCTTCAAGCTTCTCTTCTTCCAGGGCTCTCCTCCTTGCAAGTCCAAGCTCTAGCCTTCTTGGGATGACAAGTTGAGAGGGCATTGGAAACAATTTGGGATTGGTGGAGTTGGCTCTTCTTCTCAAATGAAGAGAGAATGAAATGGAGGCAAGTTAGGGTTTCCTAGAGGCTAATAAATGAACTCAATAGAGATTTTATAATAGGTGTGACCAGCCAAGAATCCGAACCCTAAATCCCATGTGAAGTGTCTAATAAGCCCTCCTAATTAGTCATGAAGGTTTATTTTAGGAAAATGATTTAATTATGAAGGGTTCTACTAACTAAAAGAAGGGTTTTTTCTTACTCTTTGCCCTCTAACCAATGGGTGCACCATGACTAACTAGTGGGTACACTAATGGTGTCATAACAAGTTTAGTTAGGTCTAATTAGGTTCATTAACATCTAGTCTTAACTAGTGGCTAACAACTAGCAACTAACTATATCCTATATTTAAATTATATAAAATAATATCAATTATGGAAAAACTAAAAATACAATCATTACAATTAATACAAAATAAATTTTAATATGGTATAAGATTTTGGAAAAAATAAAATACCCCTATTCTGGAAAAGTGGTAGTTACAATCCTACCCCCTTAAAAAATTTTGTTCTTAAAATTTAAGTTGGTTGTACTCTTCTCTAGGTCAAGCCCCCAATCAATCAAAGTCTACAAGATCCTATCTAAAGTTATACAACACGCAATTCTATGGAATGGAAATAAACATTCAAGGTTATAGCCTTACGTGTCATTTATTGCAGTCTCTATTAGGATTCACTATTATTCTAGCATGAAAATCACATATGCAAGCTAAAGGTACTAATTGTAGAAGCACAAAAATTTCAGGCGCATTAACAAATCAGAAAATAGTAAAAGTGTAGCAGCATAAAAGGGTTTTTTATTTCAGAAAAGTCTGTTACATGACTAAAGGCTCTTTTTACATAGAAGACTCTATTTACTAAGAAGAAATCAAAAAAGCCTAAAGCTACACTTCATCCAGGCGCGTCTTAGCTAGGCGCATCTCTTCATCAACGTCTTAGCTAGGCGCATCTCTTCGACGTCTCAGTCAGGCGCATCATGAAGTCTCAGCATATGCGCTCTACTTCGACCCGATCAAGTGCTTCGGTCAATGAAGCAGTCTTCTGAGCATAATGAGGGTGGGCAACCGACCCCACTCTAGCAGGAGGAAGCACTCTCCAAAGCCCAAGGAAGAGGAGAGCACCATAATTCCGATCTGGGGCTCTTCCAGCATAACGAAGACGGGACGCGAACGTCCCGATCTTTGGATGCAACAGGCACCTTCGGCCTGCGTCAGGATCCCGCAATCCCGACTTTTGGATGTAACAGTCACCTTCACGAGTGCATACGAAGACAACTCCACGCATCTTTACCCTGGGGAGCGTCTTGTCAACGGAATGTACTCGAGCAAAGAAGTTCATCTTCGTCGAGAAGTCCAGGGAGAGACAACAAAACTCTCTCAAATTATTGCTATTTATAGGCCAGAGAAAATCAAACTCATGCGCCAAGTGGCAACCTTCCCGAAGTTAGTACAATGAACTTGCATTTATGATGAATGAATTTCCCCCTTCAAATTCAGCTAAGTCAGAGAGCCATTACTGACCCGAAGAACTCAACAGACAGACCAATAAGGATGCGCCACGCAGCAGATGTGCCTGTTAGCATCCCGTGCACCATACAGATGTGTCCATCAGCACCAAACGCCCTATATAGATGCGCCCAACAAAGCACAGATCCATACGAAACACGGACCTGTGCACCTAGTGGAATACAAATCGATGCGCCCACTCGAAAGCTCATCTCCCGTCAAAAGCATTAAATGCTAAAGTCTGAGACGTTATCAACCATGCCCCGAGGATGAAACAGTTGACAGCATTTTGCAAAAAACGAACGCTACTGACGTCAGCATCATCATTACTTTTCTCTGTCGGTTACAAGCCACGTGGCCGACCAACCACTCGCATGCGCCTTAGCGGCCATGTGCCCAAATATCTGCATGCGCCTCAAGAGCCATGCACCTCTGACTTACCTCTGATCCCTAAAGACAGAAGTCAAGTCGTAGTATGTGCCTCCCCGGCCATGCTATTGAAGCCCCACATGCGCCTCAAAAGCCATGCACGCAGACTGGTTCGTGACTCCTGAAGGTTATGAGCTAAATCTCCTCATACGCCAGATCCCAGGCGCACCTTATCAGATCCTCCTCCACCAAATTTGAGGTCTTTGAGCCGAGGACATGCGCCACGTGTCCTTTGACTCAGTTCAGCCTATGAAGGGGTACTAATCACCTAAGATCTCAGCAACAGAAAGATCCTCTCCACTGCTACGTGCCATCCACAAATGCAGTATGAATGATTCAACCCACAAATTATGGCGCATCATCTATGCGCCCTCCTCCCGCAGCTCCAGCCACGTGGCGTTCCCATGTACAGGCATATCCTACATATGCGCACATGAGCAGCCTAACCTGCTGCTTATAAATAGAAAGACCATTTCCTTCTTCCAGACGGACGAATACACACAGAGACACTCAACGTCTTCTTCCCCTCCGCAAGATCCGACATCCAGAGCAACCCAGACCTTCAAAAAATCTAAAATCGTCGTCAGATCGTCAACGGAGTCAACGTATTATCACTCGCTCCATCGACAGAAGTACCCAGATAAAAACAAAAGTGTACTTCTAGGACTACATCTAAGTCCTACATTATAACACTGTTATGTTTGTAATTAAAATTGAATTCAAAGATTTTAATGGCAAACACTAAGAAATCAATCAAGCAATCAATGGATGGAATGAAATAGAAAGAAGGAAAGAACATGACCTAACCTCCTAGTCCATCACCTGCAGTGTTGATCTCCTCGACCGCCATCGTAAAAGTCCTTCCCTGTTGGGGCATATCCTGCTGCTGGTGCAGGATATGATGCGTCGCCACATGTGTAATAACCTATGCTCGCTGAGTTGTACCTGCTCCCTGAACTGCACGACGAGGGTTCGAAGGACAATCCCTCAACTGGTGCCCTTCGGTGCCATAATATCGGCATGCTCCCAATCGCCTCCTACAAACCTCCCAGATGTGACTGAGCTTCTTGCAGTAGTGGCAAAAAGAAGCCTGCTGCACCGGTCTCTACTGCTGCTGGGGCACCTATTGAACTGGTGCCAAAGCCGAAGTCTGAATCTGTTGTTGCGGTGGCTGGAAGGAACGATACTTAAGCTGGGGACGTTTAGCAGGCCCTGCGCTGCTAGTAGCCCCCGAAAGGAGATCACGATCTCTCTTGGGCTTCAGACCCAACTCTCGCTCTACCTTGCGTGCCTCCGCAAGGATCTCCATATAGGTCGCATAGAAGGAAAGAATGAGGATCTTCACATCCCAAATTAGTCTTTCTCGGAAGCAACTCGCCCTAATCTCCGAATCTCGCACCATATACTCTGCATATCGGCTCAACATGTCGAACTCTGTAGCGTACTCTTCTATATACATACCTCCCTGCTGGAGGTTCTGGAACTGTTTGGCCAAATCAATCTTGTCCGTATAGGAGAAGAAATTCTTATTGAAGAGGTCCTGAACTCTACCCAAGTGTGACCCTCTCCAGCTAAAACTGGCTCATTTCTGAACCAAGTGTGAGTAATGACTAGCAGATGAAATCCTACCATCTCGACGGTCAGAACATCCGCATGACGGGATACCCTGATAAGATGCTCGATATTCTTGAGCAAGTCGTCTATATAGATAGTGCTTTTGGTACCGTTGAAGCCTCGAGGCCCTAACTTCTTGAAGTCTGGATGTTGCCTGGCCTCTGCTGCGTACTATACGCTGGAGTTCCTCACTCTACTGCAGCTAAAGCGAGCTGGTAGGCATCCTTTATACCCTAACGCATCGCATCTGATTGCCTCTGCTGAACCTCGGACTGGACTTGCTGGGTCTCAAGCATCTCCCAAAAGAAGGCGAACATCTGCCCCATGTTGGCAGGTACTGGAGACGGAGGAGGCAAATCCTCAGCAATCGACGGAGGAGTCCTCTGCGTAGAAGGAGGAAGAACACCAACTATAGCTCCTATTGTAGCCTCTGGTACTGTGGTAGGAGTAACTGCAGCGACCTTGGGAACGGTCCTCATAATTGGCGAAGGAGTCCCCCGAATGCAACTGTTGATACTCCGACTGTAGTAGACGCAACGAGATCAGGCCCACGGGACGTAGCAGACCTCTCGGTATCTGTAGTCCCTGAATGCTGGGATCGAGTCTTCGCCATCTTGAAGACAGATCAAAAGAAGGAAGTCAATATGGCACATAATAGAATATATTCAAAGGAGGGCATTTAGAGTGCAAATAATCAGCATCAAGAAAGGACAATTGTATAAAGCAAATTGGAATTTTTTCCTAATTGAGATTGAGTGTCCTTAGCCTATAGCCTATATCCTCTATACCTATAGCAGGCTCGTAGCAAAACTCTAAGTCGAGCACCACTACGATATCGTACTAGTTACGACTTCTGACCTGCATGGACCACCACTAAAAATGTGTCATGACCTGCACCCGATATAGGGGCACAAATGCATGACAGCGTCCAGCCTACACCACAACATCGCTGATAGAATATTGTCTACGTCCACTAAACTAACCAACAATACAATATCATAACCTGTCAGGATAGTCAACTCTAAACGGAGGACAAGTAATGACAATATATCATACTCAATCACAATATTCTAAGATAGATAAATGATACAAAAAGATAAAGACAACAAAAATATAAAAACATCCAGAAAAGTTTAACATAGGAATAATACAAGTACAGAGTCTCAGAGTCAACATTCTCAAAAATATGATCTCTAAATAATAACGTGCCAAGAGTTGTTATCTGGAGACAAAGTCCAATATAAATCTAATATAACTGAGTCGCCACTAGAGCTTCCTCGTCGGGAACTAACCCCTGTTGGACTAAGGTCTCCTGATCTAAACCCACTACATTATATGGACCATAGTAAGTGGTACACTCGTCCTTGTCGTCTGAAAAATATATCCAGTCAGAATTGGAACGAGATATATTTCCAATAATAGTTCTAGTTAAATGATAAAGACTATGTAGCAGTAAATAGAGATAATATACAAGGTAAAGTGATGTGTACATGAACATGGTAAGGCATAAGTAAGAATGTAAAAGAGTGTAAGAGGAAGAGAGGTGAACATATCATGTACAAGAATAAAAAAATACTATCTGAGTGAGTGAGCACTAGCTTCAACATGTGATCGGCTTAGGAACTTGATACAAAGTTTATGGTCTGGTTAATTATACGTGCAGTGTATGTTTAAAACTATTCAAGGTTCAAGACTTGATGCAAGGAGGGTATTGATCACATATTTATGCAAATACTCTCCGCCCCTGACTAGTACAGTGGATCCAACCATGACACGTTACGACACAGAATTATCTGAGAATGTAGCTAGTCTTTGCAGAAATCGGTGTCCATACATTGTACAAGAACAATAAAGAGGTTTGAACAAGATATTCCAAGATATACAAGAAATAACATCTCATGACGGGATCCAGACGATACCAATCCGTATGACCTATGTGTCAAGAGAACAAGGATATCTATACTAAATGTAAGTAACATAGAAGATATCATAAAACAGAAAATTATCAAAGAATGTACTCGTCTAAGATCTAGTGTAGAATATCAACAGTGTCAGATATGGTGTCTCGAAGACCTAAATATGGAATATCAACATCAATTTGTGTTTTGGGAATCATAAACATGCTATACTAGGCTAATTCTAGGTCTTCAAGTCATTCCTAGGTTAAACTAGGTCAACTCTAGGTCAAACTAGTCCAACTTGGTTAAACTAGCCATTTCTAGATTGTATGAGTCTAATTCTAGGATTTTGAGTCCTTACCCTAAATATTCCAGGCTATACAAGCTATCCTAGGATACTATGGTGCCAACACTATAGTGTATCCTAATATACTTGAATTTTGTATGTGAAACCTATATAATGTATATAGGTACCAGTTTATATTTATGAGGATATTTCCTAGGTACCTATTATTCCCTATATACTCCATTACCTATATATAGGATACCCTTATATCCTAATCATTACCTACATTGGTATTTACCTACACTTGAACCCTCTATCAGTCTACCCCTTCCTGTTAACCCACATATTAGTTATACACCATCTTCACACAGGCAACTCGTTATTCATATGTATGACACTCATACCTTATTCACATAAACCCCTATTGCCATGATATTTCCTAACTGATTTACTTGTGCCCCCAATGCTAATCCCCCTAATCTACTGTTATGTTATACTCGAGCCTTTCCCCAACTGAATACTCTCCTCTAACCTGTCTACTAGTCAGTGCACACACCCCTCACTCCAAGCCCCAGCTGCTACTTGACTGCCCAAGTATGAAATGGACTTCTTCCCTCGTGCACAAACCTGTACCACACTGGCTTCATATGCACAAACTTAATTCCTGCACATACATGTTCAGTCCCTAGTGATACAGTCCTCATTGACTGATACTCTCCCTTGCTATCCTTTCTAGTATGCATCCCCCCCTATTTTTACATTTACTGATACCTACATATTACATCTACTTACACTTCACCCACCAACTTATGCATACTCAAACTTTAGCTCAGCAACACTCAAGACTTTACTTCACACACTCTCTGGACAACCCTGAATTTACTGCCTTTGCTTATTCCTATTGATAATGCTAATCCTACAGTCAATTGAACCCCCTTGCCCTCTAAAACAGTCCTACATTGCTGTCCAAGTGTACTGCTAGTGTTAGGGGCAAGGCAATGTTGCCTCACTGACCTGCTGCCTACTGTACCCATAGGTACTGCTGTGCTCGATTGTTACTGCTTGGTGGCAGCATACAACTCCCACACCCAACTCTCCTATATGCCTTCACTAAAACCTATTGTTGTAGTTGCACAGCCGCTTACAATTGGGCAGGGCAAGCTGTTGCTGTCTCTCTGAAATCTGTATCCCAAAGCAGTGGACACTTTTCCCCAACATTCTAATCCTTTTACTCTTTTTACTGATACAATTAAAACCCCTTCCTATTGTTCAATTTATATCTGATACTTAACTGCAATTCCTTCTTCTCATTAAATTTCACTCTATCTTATTATCCACACATACTTTAGCCTCCATCCTACATTGCTATCTTACACTTGGACACTGAAACCCCTTCTTCACTGATTTCTCAGTCAATCCTAATCTGGAAATTAGTCAAGAGGGATTGGCACTCATATCAGTTTAAAACTGATACTCATTAGTTGGGAATAACTGATACAAAATCAGTTGAATAAATGATATCCCAAACATCCTTGTGGACCACACATCAGCGTTTGAAAGCTGATACACCTTATCAGTTCGAAGACTAGTAAAATCAGTTCAAGAGCTGACACCCCAGGTCAGTCCTTGTGGGCTGACACACCTTCAATCAGTCCTCAAAGACTGAACCTATGTCCCTTCCTTTACTCCTCTAATCTACCTCCATCCAGTTAACTAATTCCCTCTTTGTCACGTGTAGCTCCCCTTCCCGGAATTTTAAAATATTTTTATTACTAATTATTTTGTTACCAATATTATCAAGAATATTTTTATACGATAGTAATTTGTTATTACTGGTTATATATTATTGACAATAAATGTTATATATATATGTACGTGATCATATTTATATAGATAGGCTCCACCTAGGAACGATACTTTTGGATTTACTAGAATTTATGGAGTATTGTATGAGTATATATAAGAATATATAGATAAGTAAATATATATAAATAGATATAAATAAATATATTTTTCACCTGTGTACATATTGTTGAAAGGACCCTACACTAGGAAGACTTGATATTATGATATCTAGAAATTAATTAGTAAGGTATATAAATATATATATATACCTAGGTATACGTGTATATGTGTAGGTATTTATATATAAAATGGGTGTAATATGTATGAATATATACACGTATATAAATAAATACAAGTATTGTGTATATATAAATATTAATATAATAGGTGTGTATGTGTATATATAAATATATATATATACATATACGTATATATAAACGCATATAATATAATATGTGCATATGAATGTATAAATATATATGAGTGTGTGTATATATATAAATATATATATGTATACATATTTTGGTATGTATAAAGATATATATATCCACATAGTTATTGCTAAATAGGAAAAAAAAAAGAAGGGAATAATGCAAGCCATCCCAGCCCAACCAATGGGCTCTGGCCAAGCCCAAAGCCCAAAGCCCAAAGCCCAGCCAGTGTGAAACCATCCCCAAGCCAGGGACAGCCCTGAGTCCCGAGTTGTTTCAGTTCGGATAACATATCGGGTATATATATAGAGCCAGAGATCGAGAGAGGGAGTCCCAAACCCTAAACCAAGCAGTGCCCCGCCGACCCCCCACACGAGGACGCACCCCCAGGCGCCGCGCGCGCGCCAGCTCCACCGCCGGCGGCCGACGGCCGGCCGGCCAAGCGCGGTCATCTGCGCACCTGAGCCGCGCAGAGCAACAGCAACAGTTGCAACAGCGAAGACAACTTCGCGAAGTGATTTCTCCTTCCTCGGTGGACGAAATGTCGAACTGTTTGCTCCGGTACGCTCTCAACATAACCGCCTCCAAATTCTAGTAGATAGTTTTTGGTATAATCGTGCGATCCGTCTGCAAAATCGACACGAACCTTGTCCAAAAACTGTTTTCGAACAGTTCTCTTGACAGCCCTTGAACCCCTGTTGGAGGATCAATCCAGCGACCATCTTGGTAAACCCTCTGAACAGTAGTTGAAGACAACATGTAGGGCTTCGTATCCTAATTCATAGTTTCGAATTTTATCAACTGTATGCAAAGAAATCAATTTTCAAAGTTCAACAAAAATCTGTTTCAAAAACTTGAAAATTGCTCCACACGACGTGCGTCACGCCAAACCGGGCGACGTGGTCACGCACCGAAGGCATCGAAAGCTGCGTAACAGCTTCGTGGTCGTGTGGGCTTTGACGGAATTCAAATTGGTCGCGTGTGCGCGACGAATTTGATGCGTATCCGTCGAAATTCCCCGTATCATGTACTTTGTAAATTCTCCAATTACTTTGTGCACGCTCGTCAGATCGAGACGAAACTTGCGCCAACAGAACCGTATCATTTTTCTGGTCCTGCATGCCAAGTTTGGTCCAATTCTGAGACAGTTGAATCTGATGCCGTTTTGCGGGCCCCACGGTCCCATTCAACGGGCGATTTTGTGCATGGCCCGCCGAAATCCAACTCTGAACATATGGTTGGGTTCGTATCGGAAAACTGGATCCGTAGACATGTAGTTTGACGACTTTAGAGACCGTTTACCCTGGTACACTTTTTGGTGCAAAGCGGGTCCAACGTCGGACATCGTTTTTGTCCAAAATTACCGTTTTGCCCCTGTGTCCATAATTGGACGTAAGGACAGGCAATCCTAGCTAATTGAAATATTCTGAGATCATTGGTATTATTTATTTCAGCTTCCGGGGACTGTTGTACGGGTTTTGACTATAGTGGCACATTGAGTAGTTCAGATTGTCGGTTTCACCAGCAAAGGACCACAGGCGAGTACAGTTTATTGTTTGCATTTCGATATTGATCTTTACTATATATTCATTGATTAGTCATTGGTTATGTGGTTATTTTCTATTATAAATTGTTGATTCGGGAATGAGAAGTACCAAGGATGTGTGATCTGACCTTAGACCGTGTAGACCGTGTAGACCATGTTGCATTTATTTCTTGTAGACCGTGTAGACCGTGTTGCATTTATTTCTTGTAGATCGTGTAGACAGTGTTTTATTTATTTGTTGTAGACAGTGTAGACAGTGTTTGCAAAGTAGACAGTGTAGATCGTGATTATTACTGCATTTAAACTGTGTAGATCGTGATTATTATTTTGTAGACAGTGTTTCTTTACTACAATATTTTCTGTAGACCGTGTAACTGTAGACCGTGTAACTGTAGACCGTGTAACTTTAGACCGTGTAGACCGTGTCGCATAATTGTCCGAGACCGATCACATATCAAAGGTACTTCTAGCAGTTGGGGAAAGTCTGTTGTGTCTATTTATTTACTATTGGTTTTCTGTATTTCCTGTTTATTTTCAAAACTCATGATTGATGTCTAACCTTTGTTTTATAGTCATTTTCTTTATTTGAAATTGCATTCAGTGAATTGTGCTCGTACCATTCCTGACTGGAAACCAACATTTTCAGGTTAGCCGTGGATTCACTTAGCATGGGAGATACGGGAATACTTGCAGCCAGAAGCCTAGAGACTAGCTAGATAGTTGAGTTGTAGTCATTCTATAATTATACAAGTTTATGTTTTAAGCAAAAGTAAAACTTGTGATCTTTGTAAATTAAATTAATCTTGTGAATGAGTATTATTTGTGATTTTGATCTTCATGGCCGTGACAGCGTTCTACCGCCGACATTGCGGTGTAGGCTGGCTTGGATACGTCTCGTATCCGTTTAAAATAAAATGGGTGCGGGTCGTGACAAGTTTTTGTGGTGGCCCATGCAGGTCTGTTTTCACAAATAATGCGTACTCGTGGTAGTACTTAAGTTAGTCGTACTATTGCGAGCCTGCGACAAGAAAATGCTCATTCACGAACAAGGATTAATTTAATTTAAGAGAATGACTAGGACTAGGAGTCCCTTACACGAATTGACCGATGGGTAGTCTAGGCCATGCAATTTAGAAGAGGAGTTATTAGTTTTGATAGTTTGTCAGATCCCCGTAGGTGTACTATTATCTCTTGATATGACGATATGATTCCATGTGGATAGACTATTCACTTGGTGAGGCAGGGCTTCCTGGAATTAATAATCTAACCTAGATGAATTGTTAATTCTTTCTCTTTGTCTCTTAGTTATCATCCTCATATCTTGGTCAAATTGTCTATTTAGTTCCTATTTTTGCCCTAAGAGTTATTATTTTATGTTATCTATAGATAAACCCCAAGTTAGTTTCGATTCAAAGTTTTCCTCAAAAGTGTGAATACACATGGAATAGATATTAGAATGTTGTGATTCTTTTATCTTCAATTATTTTCTCCAGGATTAAATCTTTTATCTTAAGGATTGTGACTGGTAGGACAAATACTTACACTTTATTTCATAGTCAACTGTTTAAATCTCTAGGAGCTCATAAATTCTACAGATATAGTTAAAGGAATGTTAGTTAACCCATGATGGCAGGACAGCAGCGCACTGTCGCCATTATTTGAATTATAGAGACCATAGATTCACTACAGCCCGCAGCGCACTGGCAAAACACGACCCCTAGAGTTGAAATTGTTTAAGACAATATAGGATATAGAATATTGCAAAAATATGGTAGTGGTCCTATCTTGATCGTAGTTACCCTTGAGCCAATATTGGATAGAATTAAGAAGTGTTCGATTTTGTATCATGTTGGAGTTACGAAACCAAGGGTTTACCACAGCCAGAGTATACGGGTGAGGCGTAATCCTCGGTGAAATGACTTCAAACATGATTACAAGTTTAGGATACTATGAAGGATAGGATAATGCCTGTATGACCCTAAGATCCAAGACCAATACCAAGGTAAGTTCTGTAAGTTGGTAGCCTGCCTTCCAACCTAGTATCATGTGGCCCTTGTGATCTATGAGCAAGGTAATTGACTGACACTAATAGGTTACCTAGAATATAGAATTCAGAAATCCCTAGCCCATTAGTCGACCAAAGTCTTACGAATAGAAAATTATAGGATTGACTGTATAAGCAGTAACACCAGGTAAGGGTTGATTCTCTCAAAACTTGAACTACTTATCCCTCCTTTTCAAAAATCTCGCATAACTTTATTTTGACTATCTTAGCCAATGTTGCTACTACAGCCTAGTTTTGCAAGCTCCCTCTGTTCTCGAGCTTGATTCAAGACATATGTTTAGTGGGGACGCCTGCTAACATATTATCTAATCAGAATCAGTGTATTATGGTCTGATCAACCCTGATGCATTTGGTTCGCTCTTCGTTTAATTACACTACGTGGATGGAGATATATAGGTATCTAGGATCTCATCCACGACTGCTTTGACGATTCCTCTTGAATTATATGTTCGCCCTTGAATCACAAAATTGTATTCAGTAACATCTCCCTGGAATTTCTTATTGTTTCTGTCTTTTCCCGATTTGGAAAGACGAAAGCTCGTGATGGTAGAGAGATACAGAGTATTCCCATGGCTATGATAATGGTAGGCACAAGTGTAGCTACCATCGGCCAGTCATGTGATTGAGTTACTCGTTCTCCCATCAACCCTCAAACTACTATTGAGACCTTCTAGCCATTCGAATTTGAGAAGGATTAGGGTTTTACCTTTAATCGAAATACCTACCTATGAGACTACCTATTCTTTAGAAACCAAAAGTTGTGAGTCTCTAAATATTTTCTTGAATATTGCCTTAACTAGCAACCCTTAAGCCTGGAACCAACCCTTCCTCGACCGAAGCCACAGTTAGACATGAGATGAGTGGACAATAGGGTAATCATTTACCGTGACACTCATCCCGAGATTGGTTTCCAATAAACATTGCTCTAGTTATGTAAAATTTTATTATTAAGACCTAACTAGTGTTGGAACACCACAGTCACTAGCTTAGCCAATACCATAGCTTAAATACCCTGTCATATTATGATCTACCAGTTGTCAATAGCAATGCACGATCATTACAACTCTTGTGACGATAGTCTGGCAGATTGACACAAATAAAATTTCTTGACTCAATTGTTAGAAATCTTCTCTTATGTTGTGCCTTGGAGTTGATTACCCCATCAACTCTCATATACGGTGGACGAGTAAGCCATTCTATCCTATCAACCATGTGTCATTTTACACACTCTTTTTCCATTTTTGAGAAACGAACCTTGACTTGACTATATCTACCGTATCCCGATACGCCGTGCCTTATTCCCTATTAGCAAAGAGTCGAGGTTCAGTATCCGGACTTTGAGATTCTTCTAATCTCACTATTCCTAAAACCATGTCCTAACTTCTAAGGTGGGTAGACGGTAAGCCTTCAAAATTTTAGGATACACGAAGATTTTCAATTGATTAGAGTAACTTCCATAGGATGATGATGAGTAGTGCCCCATAGACTCCCACTTTCCATTTAGATCATTTTGTGTTCCCGACCGTGTCATTAATATTCGGAGCACGAGACCAGCTGTTACCTTCCAACAAACTGCATATGCAAGATCTAGACGAGCCCACCTTCATCTAGGTATACCATGTCCCACTCAAACACGTCCCCTTATACTCTATTTTATGGTACGACTTTCAGGTAAAAAGGACTAGCTGTAACCCTTACCATAATACCGATAAACTTTTCAATTACAATTAGAGACTCAACCTTGACTCAATTTATTCGACCCAATATATGGTAGTGATCTACTCGAAACCACTACGCACATGTCACCAGTGTGCCACTCAATTGTGCCTTCTCGTGCTACTAAAACACAAAAGTCACGGAAGACGCATTTTTG
Source organism: Iris pallida (assembly GCA_029216955.1). NCBI lineage: Eukaryota > Viridiplantae > Streptophyta > Magnoliopsida > Asparagales > Iridaceae > Iris > Iris pallida. The sequence goes on along the minus strand of JANAVB010004388.1, from coordinate 11,766 downwards.
GACTCTAGGAGCCTAGCTAACCAACCAGACTGGCAACTAACTCGACCACTCGGGTGGAAACCTATTCTAGGTTACCCTAACCTAGTAGAAGTAGTGTAATCATAGGGATCTTGACCTTTCTGTAGAAATTGAAATCCAGGGTTCATCCAACTAACGAATGGTGTCCAATCGGAGAAACCATTAAAACCCAGTTAAACCCATCCATGCATACCACCATAGTTGTGCTATAAGAAATCAAACTTTCTGAAATAGGTACCTATACCCATTATGTTGTCTTCCCTTCTTATAATGTGAAGTCATTCGTAAACCTTATCCCATCTACCTGGAAGTCGAGATATGATTTTGTATTATTTTTATATTCCTTGCTCGTGCGTTTAAAAAACCATGGAATAGATTGCAATCTTGATTTCTCAAATTCTGTTCTATCATGAAATCGTACTTAGTCTTAATTTCGAGAACGGAATTTTTGTAGTGCATAGGTTGCAAGCCTTTCTAAGAAGCGAAGGCTCTCTTCGAAGTTAGCCAGTGATTGGAACGGAATAGCCCCAATCTAGCTAATAAGTCAATGGTTCATAAGGTCCATTTTATCGGTTTCATTTGATATCCTCTACCGCTCTTGAAACTTCGTGCTTGTTCACAATTATTCTTCCTCGCCTTTCCGTACCATTGACTTTCGTTCTTCCTATTTGGGGGGGGGGTCGATAACCGTGTTGCTTAAGAATTTAGCAGAGGTTATAGTAAAGTTAGTTGATAATTGAATTTCGGGTTGCTTGATAGATATGCAAGATTATAGATACCATAGACGATAGATATCCATTGGAAGAATTTGAGCAACTAGTTGGATGCATAAAAAATTTTAGTGACCTCGCTTTGAGGGAGTGGTGTGACCAAAGGTGGGTAGAAGCCCTCGATGATCGTAGTTATAAATGGCTAGAGGTGGGCTATAAGATATTTTCATTAATTAATTTGAGGAAATTAAAGTTAGGATAGACCTTCTTTGAATAGTTAAGAATAATTACGAGTAGAATTTCTAGGACGAAATTATTTTAAGGTGGGTAGATTTGTAGCTCCCCTTCCCAAAATTTTAAAATATTTTTATTACTAATTATTTTGTTACCAATATTATCAAGAATATTTTTATATGATAGTAATTTGTTATTACTGGTTATATATTATTGACAATAAATGTTATATATATGTACGTGATCATATTTATATAGATAGGCTCTACCTAGGAACGATACTTTTGGATTTACTAGAATTTATGGAGTATTGTATGAGTATATATAAGAATATATAGATAAGTAAATATATATAAATAGATATAAATAAATATATTTTTTACCTGTGTACATATTGTTGAAAGGACCCTACACTAGGAAGACTTGATATTATGATATCTAGAAATTAAGTAGTAAGGTATATAAATATATATATATATACATAGGTATACGTGTATATGTGTAGGTATTTATATATAAAATGGGTGTAATATGTATGAATATATACACGTATATAAATAAATACAAGTATTGTGTATATATAAATATTAATATAATAGGTGTGTATGTGTATATATAAATATATATATATATATATATATATATATATATATATATATATATATATATATATATATATATATATATATATACATATACGTATATATAAACGCATATAATATAATATGTGCATATGAATGTATAAATATATATGAGTGTGTGTATATATATAAATATATATATATGTATACATATTTTGGTATGTATAAAGATATATATATATATATATATATATATATATATATATATATATATATATATATATATATATATATATATATATATATATATATATATATCCACATAGTTATTGCTAAATAGAAAAAAAGAAGAAGAAGGGAATAATGCAAGCCATCCCAGCCCAACCAATGGGCTCTGGCCAAGCCCAAAGCCCAAAGCCCAGCCAGTGTGAAACCATCCCCAAGCCAGGGACAGCCCTGAGTCCCGAGCTGTTTCAGTTCGGATAACATATCGGGTGTATATATAGAGCCAGAGATCGAGAGAGGGAGTCCCAAACCCTAATCCAAGCAGTGCCCCGCCGACCCCCCACACGAGGACGCACCCCCAGGCGCCGCGCGCACGCCAGCGCCACCGCGGGCGACCGACGGCCGGCCGGCCAAGCGCGGTCATCTACGCGCCTGAGCCGCGCAGAGCAACAGCAACAGTTGCAACAGCGAAGACAACTTCACGAAGTGATTTCTCCTTCCTCGGTGGACGAAATGTCGAACCGTTTGCTCCGGTACGCTCTCAACATAACCGCCTCCAAATACTAGTAGATAGTTTTTGGTATAATCGTGCGATCCGTCTGCAAAATCGACACGAACCTTGTCCAAAAACTGTTCTCGAACAGTTCTCTTGACAGCCCTTGAACCCCTGTTGGAGGATCAATCCCGATCAATCCAGTGACCATCTTGGTAAACCCTCTGAACAGTAGTTGAAGACAACATGTAGGGCTTCGTATCCTAATTCATAGTTTCGAATTTTATCAACTGTATGCAAAGAAATCAATTTTCAAAGTTTAACAAAAATCTGTTTCAAAAACTTGAAAATCGCTCCATACGACGTGTGTCACGCCAAACCGGGCGACGTGGTTGCGCACCGAAGGCATCGAAAGCTGCGTAACAGCTTCGTGGTCGTGTGGGCTTTGACGGAATTCAAATTGGTCACGTGTGCGCGACGAATTTGATGCGTATCCGTCGAAATTCCCCGTATCGTGCACTTTGCAAATTCTCTAATTACTTTGTGCATGCTAGTTAGATCGAGACGAAACTTGTGCCAATAGAACCGTATCATTTTTCTGGTCCTGCATGCCAAGTTTGGTCCAATTCTGAGACAGTTGAATCCGACGCCGTTTTGCGGGCCCTACGGTCCTATTCAACGGACGATTTTGTGCACGGCCCGCCGGAATCCAACTCTGGACATATGGTTGGGTTCGTATCAGAAAATTGGATCCGTAGACATGTAGTTTGACGACTTTAGAGACCGTTTACCCTGGTACGCTTTTCGGTACAAAGCGGGTCCAACGGCGGACATCGTTTTTGCCCGAAATTACCGTTTTGCCCCTGTGTCCAGAATTGGACGTAAGAACAGGCAATCCTAGCTAATTGGACTATTCTGAGATCATTGGTATTGTTTATTTCAGCTTCGGGGGACTGTTGTACGGGTTTTGACTATAGTGGCACATTGAGTAGTTCAGATTGTCGGTTTCACCAGCAAAGGACCACAGGCGAGTACAGTTTATTGTTTGCATTTCGATATTGATCTTTACTATATATTCATTGATTAGTCATTGGTTATGTGGTTATTTTCTATTATAAATTATTGATTCGGGAATGAGAAGTACCAAGGATGTGTGATCTGACCTTAGACCGTGTAGACCGTGTAGACCGTGTTGCATTTATTTCTTGTAGACCGTGTAGACCGTGTTGCATTTATTTCTTGTAGACCGTGTAGACAGTATTTTATTTATTTCTTGTAGACAGTGTAGACAGTGTTTGCAAAGTAGACAGTGTAGATCGTGATTATTACTGCATTTAAACTGTGTAGATCGTGATTATTATTTTGTAGACAGTGTTTCTTTACTACAATATTTTCTGTAGACCGTGTAACTGTAGACCGTGTAACTGTAGACCGTGTAACTATAGACCGTGTAACTTTAGACCGTGTCGCATAATTGTCCCGAGACCGATCACATATCAAAGGTACTTCTAGCAGTTGGGGAAAGTCTGTTGTGTCTATTTATTTACTATTGGTTTTCTGTATTTCCTGTTTATTTTTAAAACTCATGATTGATGTCTAACCTTTCTTTTATAGTCATTTTCTTTATTTGAAATTGCATTCAGTGAATTGTGCTCGTTCCATTCCTGACTGGAAACCAACATTTTCAGGTTAGCCGTGGATTCACTTAGCATGGGAGATACGGGAATACTTGCAGCCAGAAGCCTAGAGACTAGCTAGATAGTTGAGTTGTAGTCATTCTATAATTGTACAAGTTTATGTTTTATGCAAAAGTAAAATTTGTGATCTTTGTAAATTAAATTAATCTTGTGAATGAGTATTATTTGTGATTTTGATCTTCATGGCCGTGACAGCGTTCTACCGCCGACACTGCGGTGTAGGCTAGCTTGGACACGTCTCGTATCCGTTTAAAAAAAAAACGGGCGCGGGTCGTGACATCACGTCCCACTCCCAATTTAATGGACTCACTTGGGCGAACTACACTGTAAAAGTAACTAACCAACACAGGCAATCATCTAAATCTCATCCACATATAACATAAAGGGAATTACTGAAATAAAAGCAGAGTAGTCTAAATATCCAAATACAACTGAATGGAAATACAAGTCTGGTGGAAACAATCCCACAGTACATCATAATGGAAATACAGGAAATGGAAGATAACTAGCTAAGAGCAACAGCTAACTTGATAATGAAACTCTAAGCCCAAGTAGCAGTATACCCTGAATCAAGGGAACTCCTCAAGAAACACCTCAAGGTCCTCTGCAACGTATCCCGCCTCAGCTCCGGAACCGTACAGATGCTCATCGGGATCTGGGAAGGAACCAGGTCATCAGGGGACATAGCAAGATACAAAGAGAAACATGCCGAAAAGTAAATACTGATATAACATATAGGGGTGTGCTAACCAGTCTAAGTGAATGCATATGAAAACAACTTTGGAACGTATGTGTGGTAGATAAGAAAATGTCATTGAGTCATGGGCCGATGTCAGATCACGAGCCAATATGAACATAAAACACTAGTATACTTCCCGACCGTACCTAGCGCGCAGCTAGTGGCCGCTGCTGGATGTATCCCCTAGTGTATGTATGGCCCATAATCGGGTATCATACCATAATCGGGTCCCACTAGGCTAGAATAATGTAACTGTCTGTCCCATATGCCTGCTGATTGTCTTCTCCGTCCAGAATGTACGAGTCATATCCACGACTCAAATATCTACTCTCAATGAAGAGTCAGCTATCTAAAACTATCTCTACTCTATGTGTGCCATCACACGTGCCGCTCGTACTAATGGCCAGTCGAGAGCATCAGTGCGTACCATGATTTGATCTCACTCAGTGCCATATCGTAACACGTGTCACGGTCAAGGGAGTTATAATAACAACTTCGCAACTGAGGGTACGTCTCCTAGAGCTAAGTCCAGTATGTAACCCTAAGTGTCGATGCCATCATCGACTACGTCCAGGCAATTCCTTGGCTCAGCTAACTCAATCTATACTAACAAGAGTATAATGAAGTATATGTAAAAATAGTAATACGAGACAAGGTATACTAGCCTTCAACTCCGCAGTGCGCAAGCAGTGCTCCGGTCCCTCCTGTCTCGATCACGTCATCAGAGAGACCTACAAATACACAACTAAGGCTTACGATACGCTAAACGAATATTCATGACTAAACAACTATCCACACACAATGTAGTGTATACGTTTATACATACTTGAACACACATATATATATATATATAATATGTTACATTTATGCAAGGAAATACACATACGAATTTTATACATACATATATATATATATATATATATATATATATATATATATATATATATATATATATATATATATATATATATATATATATATATATATATAGGAAGCGGATCGAAAGCCCCCCAAAAACCCCCCTCACTCAAATCCGTAATTTAATGTTAATATTAATGTTAATATTAATGTTAATGTTAATGTTAATATTAATGTTAATATTAACATTAAATACTAAAATTAACATTAATATTAACATTAAAATTAATATTAACATTAAAATTAACATTAACATTAATATTAACATTAACATTAACATTAATATATAAAAAAGTAAAAAAAATTAATATTAACATTAACATTAATATTAACATTAATATTAACATTAACATTAATATTAACATTAATATTACGAATTAGAGTGAGGGGGGTTTTTGGGGGACTTTCTAAGGGGGGCTTTTGATCCGCTCCCATATATATATATATATATATATATATATATATATATATATATATATATATATATATATATATATATATATATATATATTAGGAAATATGGTAAAAGAACACCTAATTTCATATTAGCAAGAAAGGAAACATGGGTGTGCTGTAGGAGCAACACATGCCAAGTCCCATTGCATGAACTTGATTACCCAAGCTCCCAACCCATACTCAAGTCAAATAAACCATGGCAAGCATATACATATGTGAAAATAAACACAAGGAGGAGGAAGAAGTCACCTCTGTCGCACGTGTGCTACGACAACGAAGGCGCACAAAGGGACTGGACAGGGCTACGATGCGACAAGCTCGTCTTGTTGATATGGAGACGTAGGGAACCCGTCGCACATCGAGAACGTGTTGTGCGTCGAACGCCGAAAGGCCAAGGGACCACTGGAGTTTGGCATTTCCCACCTGGAGGATCGCCGGCCTAGGGGCGGTCGGCGGTGGCCGACCTTGCACGTGCGGCATCGTTGGACTCGCGACAGCCTCAGCAGCTAGGCGACGACAGTCACGACGAGGCAGTGGCAGCCATGGCTGCCTTGACAGCAGTAGAAGCAGCTCATGGCTACTGCCATGGAGGAGGGGAAGGAGAAGATGAAGAGAATGGTGATGGAGAAGATGATGATGGAGGTGAAGATGAAGATGAAGATGATGGCTGAGATGGGGTGTCGGCTGTCGGATTAAAGAGGAGGAGGAGATGAAGAGATGGTGTGGATAATAGTGATAGAGTGAAAATGATGTTAAAGAGGATGGAGATGATGGTGACAGCGAGTGATGGTGTCGGCTGTGGCTTGGGAGAGAGTGTCACGACCCGTAACCTAGAGTAAGGGCATGAGAAGTGGGTACGTCCAGCCTACGCTGCAGTCTCGGCGATAGAATGCTGTTTTAGGTCACAATTAGATTTAAATACAATATGATATACTCTACGTACGGAGGACAATTACAGCAGGATACAACTCAATCACCTAGAAGTAGCACGATAAGATAACTATGGATCCACAAGAAAAGTACAACAGAGAGAAATAAATCCCGGTGTTATCAACACCAACTCAAATAAGCATAAAATAAGTACAACTCAAGACAACTGAAAATAAAATAATAAAAACTCTAGCTATCTACTCCAACTTCTACCGTGTCTCCTCTAGGCTAACAGGTAACCTCCAAGCTATATGTAAAATTTATCAACAGGTCCAGTCAGGACGGGAGCGAGCACAATACATCTCACGAAGTTCATAATATGACAGGATATATAAATATGCAATAAGTAAGATACATGAACTATAAGAAAATGTACACGAAAACAAGAGAGATATTTATAAACTGGAAATATATACATGATAAGTAAGAACTGTAAGTGACTAGTGATTCAGAGCACAAAACGGTTATGTAAACAACACGATGTTGCACACGAGTAATCTACAGAGGTTCACATGATTTAGATTGATCACATAACCATTTTTACTCTCCTGTCCCCAATCAATACACAAGGATCCAGTCAAGTTATGTTATTGCACACGAAGTATATTTGTACTCGATGATCATGTGAGCACATAAGAATACACGATTTTACACAATTTGTACACGAATAAAACGAACACAAGGAGTAGACGATGCCCATGATAAAGTACACGAACACGATATGCCCGATGTATCTGCTAAGGGGATAACATCGCATGAAAAGATCCATATAGTACCAATCTGTGATAACAAGTGTCAGTATCAAGTAAAGTAATCTAGAGTATGAATATAAATCCTAGCAAGTATGAAAAAATCAAAGAATGTACTGGCCTGATAACCAGAACAGCTGATAGGTGTAAAGGTCCAAACTGAAGCCACAGAGTCCTATTTAGATCAACACAAGTTACAAGATGTTAAGGTTGTAATAAATGAATTTTTACAAGCAATCTATATTATTCTAGGCTCTTCTAAGTCAAGTCAACTCTAGGCCAACTCTGGTCAACAATCTAGTCAAACTAGGTCAAGTGTTAACTTATAGTTAACTTTTGGTCAACTGGTCAACTCTTGTCAAACAGGGTCAATTCTAGTCTAATTATTAAAAAATATAAGGTTGTACCTCGTTATTCGTACATCAAAACTTACGATATACAAATCGAGATAAGATGATCAATGGTAAGGTTAATAATCTTATTATAGTGATCCACGTGTTCATCTTGTCAATTTCAGCGATGTGAGATCACTGGAATCTACTGATCTCAGTTTCGTTGTACTAATCCCAAAATACGAACATTATAAGAATTAATTATAATAAAAAGTAATACATAGAGAAAGTATCTATAAATATTGTCGGATGATGAATTAAACATCGCCAACGTGTCTAGAATGATCAAATTAGCTAGGATAACCTACCCATCGGTCCAATTTGGACACAAGGGCAAAAAGATAATTTTGGGTCAAAAACGGTATCATGTCGGAGCCGTTTTGTACCAAAAATGTGCAAAAAAAGTCTACAAAATATAACAAATTATATGTCTACGAAACCAGAATGACGATATAAAACCAACGGTATATCCGGAATGGGATTTCGTTGACCTGATCTCAATTTGGTCCGTTGACCAGAACATTGAAATTCTAGTTTGCACAGAAATACGTGCCGAAGTCAATGTTCTCAAAATTCAGCAAATTATATGTCAACGATTCCAGAATGACAATACGAACCCAACGGTATATCCGAAATTGGATTCCGTTGAGCCGATCTCAAAATGACCCGTTGACCAGGACTATAGGGTCCGTTTTGCATCAAAATACGTGCCAGGGCTCACGTCCTCCAAATCTAACAAATTATATATGAATCAGTGCAAGAACGATGCCACGAGTCTACTGGTGGTGTCAGAAATGAAATCTGTAGTCCCGAGTTAAAAATAGAATTTTACAAGTTGGAAATTACGAATTCGGACGACCAACTTTAGCGTCAAATTCAACCAATCAAACAAGGTCACAATGAAATAAAACTAGAGGGGGGTAGGAAGAGGGTTATACTAGCTGCACACTGGAACTGGTAGCACACCAAACGGAGCTGCGATGGAGGAGGTACGAGCCGACGAAGTTGGCTCCGCATAACTGTCCAAAATTTATACAATTTAAACGGTCAACTTGGCGGCCGGTTTTGATGTATCAAACGATAAAATCAATGGACGAAACTTAACGGGAGTGAATATGGATATACCAAGATTGTGACGAAGTAAATAAATCGTCGATCTAATGGTCAAATTTCTCGAAAAATGTGCACAAAGTTGCTGCTTCGAAGTGTACATTCTGGATCCGATTCGAGCGCGTCGTGACGGGATTTTATGCGAAATGCACGAATAGCCTAGACGGCGCATCCCGGAGGATGGTGGCCGCCACGGGAAGATACGCCAGGCCCACGCTCAGCCAGAGGGGGCTCGCCGACGACGGCCGCGACGGCGTCGTGGCTGCTGTTGCAGCCACCGGTTGCTGTTGCATACTGATGCAGCAACTGCTGCTGCTCTACTGCCATTGCTGTGCTGGTGGTGGCACGACGGTGCAGCCACGGGCACGACGACAGTCGTGGTGGAGGAGGAGAAGAGAGAGAAGAGATGGTGGTGGTGGTGATGGATGAAAGGAAGAAGGAGGAAGAGAATGTTATTGTCGTCCATGTAGGGAGCAGGGGTTGCTGGTGGCAATGCTCGGCCAGGGAGGAGGAGGAGGTGAAGTGGTGAAGGTGAAGTGGTTGAAGAATGAGGAGGAGAAAAATAGAGGCCCGGGATGGAGGAGCTGTGTTGTAGTATTCTTAAGAAGAGAGAGAATAAAATAATTAGGAGGAGAAGAAAGAGAATAGAGTTGCTATAATGAGAGGGAAGGAGAGAGAAAGAGGGTTATCTCCACATTTGAGTTAGGGCCAGCCAAGGGGTGTGGGAGTGAGTGTTGTGAGGATGTGGGGTTGGGATTGCATATGGGTAGTATGAAGGATTAGGATTAAATATAGAAATAGATCATTTCTTAGGAATTTAAATCAAGGGGATTATTCTTGAATATTTGAATGGGTAGACTAGGTATTTTATATTTTTAAAGGCAATAAGAGTGAGGGTGTCATGAGGGAGGGTAACTTGAAGCTTGGACTGGGTTTGGTTGTGCCGAGTCGGGTCAAAACAGTCTGGGTACAATAAATGAATTATTTTTAGGTGTTTATGATCATGGGTAAATAAGTAGCATGTGGAGGCTCAAATAAATGGGACACAAGTATTATGCGGGTAGTGGACTTCATGTGGGCCATGTCCATATTTGGGGTTGACAGGTTTGGGTTGACAGGGTATCCACAATTTAAATCGGAATTGAATGTAACACCGTGGGATGGATTAAATTGGGTCACGGTTCAGGAAAGTTGTGCGAAGCAAATGAAGCACAAGATGGTGTGTCTGAGTGGGACACGAAGGTCATGGGTGTAGGGTATCTCGAGTAGATTATGCATGAGGAGTTAGGTTTGAGAAAATGACTGGTCTTGTACTCCAAAATTAAAAGTCACGTCAACGTGCTTATGATGATCAAGGAAAACAGTGAGAAATTAGTTAAAGATCAAATGGTCTAAATTGATCCAAAGTTGTGCAAAACAAAAAGAGTACAAGGGAACAAGTTTGAGTGGGACATTATATACCAACATGAAGGTAATCTTGTCCACTACAAAACTCATGAAGAAGGTTTCTAGAGATGAACATCCCTGCCACTGCAAATATCAAAGGCACGAAAAAGTACATTCAAGGATAGAAATAATCAAAATAAAATATTTATTGAGAAAAATAATTCAATCAGAAAATTAAAAAAATCAACTCAAAATTCAGGGTGCTCACATCCTACCCACCTTATAAAAATTTCGTCCTCAAAATTAAAATATTCATACTCCTTCTAGGTCAAACCCCCATAATCAAAGTCTCAGAACTTAATCAAATCATACAATTTTAAAGGACGGCATACAGGTCATGGCATATGGTGGTAGTGAAAATCTCATCTAGGTATACTAGTCACACTAAACCAAAACAATCATAGGGTATCAAAACATACAAGCAATCAGGAGTGTTAAACTGGAAAAGATACAGAAATAACAAATCATCAAGGCTTTAAGGCATAATCAAAATCAAAATTTAAAGCACAAATGTCGAGCTTTGAAATCCAATCACAAAATATATATATATATATATATATATATATATATATATATATATATATTATATATATAGATATATATATATATATATATAATATATATATATATATATATATATATATATATATAGAGAGAGAGAGAGACGAGAGAGAGAGAGAGAGTTAGAAGAGGAAAAGTAGCATTATGTAAAGGTTATGTGGTTAGTGTGTGTGGACATGTTCATAGGGTTAGATAATAGACATGTGTGTGTGAAATATACATGAATGTGTATAGGAGGATTGGGTTTCAAAACAATAGCTATCAAGTTACATTACTGTGGCATATTGGTTAAACAATCTACAATGCACAACCTATTTACTCATAACATGCATGGCTAACCATATATATATCTTATATATATATATATATTAATATATATATCTATATATATATATATATATATATATATATATATATATATATATATATATATACAATATACCACTACACCAAAATAGACATTTAGGAACGGTAGGTATATATCTTTTTTTTTTTTTTTTTTTTTTT
>JANAVB010004387.1:37500-48545 GCA_029216955.1 Iris pallida | reverse complement strand
GCTGGAATTCTTGAACTTTTGATGGTCCTTCTTAGGATCGAGAAAGTTCTTCTTTCTGCAGGTCTCTTGTTTTGCGCTCACGCGTTGGCTTTAGAAACTCCGTTGTTCTCGGATTTCTGTCTTTCCTTCGATTCCTCTTCGATTCGAAGGTATTTTTGAATTTGGTCCAGTGAGAAATCCTCAGAGCTGTGAAGTAGTTTCTTCCGATAACTATTCCAAGATGCTGGCAATTTAGTAATTATAGCACCAACTTGGAATGGTTCCGAAAGTTCTATCTTCACTGCCCTGAGTTTGTTGACTAGAACTTGTAGTTCGTGTACTTGGGCTAGTATAGGCTTTGTATCAACCATTTTGAAATCAAAATACTTTGATATAAGAAATTTCTTTGTACCTTCTTCTTCTGCTCTGAATTTGAATTAGAGCCTTCCATATGTCAATTGCCGAAGAATTTTTGTGTAGAGGTCGTACAGTCTGTCCGACAGGGTGTTCAGAATGTGACCATGGCACAGCAGTTCGTCCTCTTTGTGCTTTCTGCGTTCTGCCTTGACTGCATCAGAATCTGCTGGAGTAGATTCTGGAACAGGTGGCAGACCTGGATCGAGGACGTAGTAGATCTTCAGCACCGTCAGGAGGAAGATCATCTTGTCTGCCAGCGTGTGAAGTTTGTCCCGTCGAAGCGATCCAGTTTGACTAGATCCTGATTCATGACTTTGATGTTCAAATCGCAGTCTCGGACGCCATTATTTGCAACACTTTAAGATTGTTAGAAATTACAAGTGTAAAACCCTAAATTTCTACTATATTTTTATTATTAAATTTGGTACTGATTTAAAATTTGTATTGTACGTCACGTAGTCGTATTGTACGTCGCGTGCGAAAGTTCTTTTTTCGAATTTGCTCGACGAGTGCGAATATGTGCGAGCGTACATATTTTAGAAAAATATTTTCTATCATTTATAGTTTCAAAATAATATACATAATAATTATTTGCTATCGTACCAAAGTTTCCAAGTTAGTATTTTATTTATTGTATTTATAAAAAGTCTTTCGTTTATAGCAGTTATTAATAAGAAATAATATTCTTCGTGCATAAATATATATTTCATAAATATTTTACTAAGTTTATTTGTAAATAATAATAATGTATTTTCGAAATTATTATTATAGTATTTTGGAAAAACATATTTTAAAATTATTGTGGAATTTAAATCTTGATTTAATTTTTGGATTATTTAAATAGATTAAATTAATATTATATTTGGAATTTAATTTATTTGAATTGATTTTAAACTAAAGGGATATAATTTAAATAAGATTTGTATTTGGATTTGGATTTGGATTAAATTAAATTATCGATTGAATTATCTATTTTGGGGTTTAAACTATTCCTAATTCTTATCCAATTGAGAATTCCACATCCTATAAATAGGCAGGTACTCCTCCAACTTTTATTAATTTCTCCACAATTCACATCCAAAAATTTCTACCATCTACAAAACGTGTCGTGCATCGTGTCCGTGTCCCCTCCCCGTTCTTATTCCAATATATTTACGTATACATTTATGTTCCCGTGTCGGACACACCCCGACACCAAATCCTAAACCTAAACCAGCTCTATCCCGGCCACACCCGCCGGCGACGTATCAGTCCCAACACCATCATCCCCTCCAGCACCACCAGCCAACCTTCACCCAAACCCCCGCCTGGCCACTCGACTGATCAACACCGCTGGGTGCGCCACCACCATCACACATCCAACACCACCACTGTTGCCGACAATAACCCCCGCCACGACCTAGCAACTCCACCACAGTCCCAAACCCAAACTCGTCGCAACCACCCCAACCGCAACCAACGCCACCACTTCCTCGACTCCTACGGCTAACACCACCACCACAAACCGTGGCGGAACCTATCTCCGCCATAGACGACCCTAAACTACTGCCGCCACATCCCAAATTACCACCACCATCATGACCACATGTCCTCGGCCACCCGTCGGAAATTCCGAAACCCGACGATAACACAAGGAAAGAAAAACACCAATGAAACACCAACTCCGCCACCGCTTACCTCCACCGGCAGTGCCCTTCGACCGAATCCCTCCTCCCGTAACCGCCGAGTCCAGATCTGGCACCCCGCGACACCAGGCCTGCACCGCCTCGACGCCGTGTCAATGGAAGATACCGACGTCGCGACCAACCACCGGAGGCTCCTCCACCGACCATGTCAATCCATGCGACCACCGTCACTAGCACCCGGAGCAGTTTCCCGCGCTTGTCGCAACCACGTCCGTTCCGACCGTGCGACCACTGCGCAGAGCAGCTCCCGACTCCTGCCGCCGGCTACGACCACCCCAAACGTCGTGCCTGCGCTCATCGCCGCCCCGGCGTGCGTGGTCGCCTACCTCCGCCGGAGTACGCCGCCGCCTCGAAACCCTCTCCCCTCCGCTCCACCGCGCGCCGGCCTCACCCTCCGCCTGGCCACGCCGGCACGCGTGCGCCACGGCGTCCGTAACCCGCCGCCTCCGCCGAAACCCCCTTCGGAGAAACCCACCTCCCGAACTCCCCCTCTCCGATCGCAGCCCCGCGTCGCCCTCCGCTCGCGACCGCCGCCGACTTCCCAAACCCTCACCGTAGCCCGCAGCCTCTCGTCCCCGCTCTCTCCTCTCTTCTCCCTTCCCCATTTTAGAGAACAGCAGCACATTTGATGTTGTTTTTTTATTTTTATTTTGTTCTTTTTGTTTGTTTGTTCTGGTTATTACAGTTTCTTTACTTTTCTTTCTTTCTTTTTTTTCTTCAATTGCTTTACTATCATTATTATATTATTATTATTATTATTATTATATTATTTTATTATTATATTATTATTATTATTATATTATTGTTGTTATTTTATAATAATGTGGTTCTTATTACTTTATTATTAGTAATAATTTTAGCATCAGAGTAGATGTATACACCATAGTTAATATTTTATTTCTTTATTACTCTTATTATTATAATTTCTATATGTAATTTTAGTGTGTAAATTTGTTGTATTATTACCACTATTATTTGCTGTTTTGTAAATTGCATTATTAATTTTATAAGTAGTACAAATATTGTCTAGCTAATTTCAAGCAATTTTAAAATTATTCTCGATTATGTGTATATATATATTTGACAAGTTTTGGTCCAAATAATTTAGTACTATTTTCAATTATTATCTAAAAATATTTTAAATTATGAAAGATAGTTTTCATATTTTACCAACTTACAGTTTAGCCTAAAACGATTTACAAGCATTACCTAAAAACGTATTCTTACTAATAAAATATAGCTTTCTAAATCTAAATATTTTTACTTGACAAAGATATAGTTTTTGGCCTAAATAAGTTATTAATATTTTCAAATAATTATTTAAAACATCTTGTTTATGAAGTTTAGTTTCTATTATAAGAATGGCTATACAAACTTTGGGTTTTTAGCCTAAATCTATTCATTCCTCTGTTTTCAAACATTTATCAAAAAAATTTTACTAGTAAATATATCTTTAAGTATTTAGTTTTCTAAAATCGATATACTATTCAATCAATTTCTTTAATTATCCTTTCGTCCGTGGTTAATCCCATTACTCATGTCCATTGCCAAATACGTACTACCTTATGTCCACCCTAACTAATTTGACCCTTCTGGACCCAATGGAACTGTCGTGCCACCATAAAAGGTCCACTGCATAGTTGTTGCACCAAAGTCGCAGTTCGTGCCACATTGATCATTGCAGCACACCAGGCGTACTACCAGGCAAGATACCTTACCATTTGCTGTTTACTTATTTTAGCTCATATTTCATGCATTATCATTATTTTCTTTATAAAAAATAAACTGTGATACATGGCATAACCTGTTAGAACTTACTGTTCATTTATATTCTTACTATGTATTATTTTTCTTACACATTAAACCTAGATTTAAGGGACCACCTTGTGTGTTGCATTCATTGGCCTTGACACGTTGTACCACGAAGTTATGTGTTGCATGTAGAACACGAAAGTGCGTGATTGGCTGGCCACCAGTACGTACAAGCCGTGCAATAGGAATAACCGCTAATAGAGATTGCATGCTAGTTTGACTTAGCGGTTATAGTGGTTTGTGTTGTAGATACAACACAGTAGGCATTGGGCGGAGAGAACAATTCCTTAGCGTATGGGCTTCGATGCACTTTCCCTTTTGTAACCCGTGAGCTCCGCCGGAGACGCGGGTCAGCTTACCCAAGATTACTGACGGCCACTAGCGATTCTGCGGAACATCATGCTCTTATTGATTGGGCCTCTAGTGCCCCAAGGGGGGGACTATGCCGATCCTATTTAGCCAGGGCCCATGCATAGGAAGGATTATTCTTAACTACATTTCACTTAGAATGGTAGGCTACCTTATCCGTTAGGTACGAGTACTTTTGGTTTGGGTACTTGTATCTGACCGTGGCTTGGAACAATAACTTGTCGCGGATTAGTTTGTCACATCTTGTCCTTGTTTGGTTGTAGGTGTGACTTACTACATCGATGAGAAGGTATTGAACCTTGTTGGGGTCCGGATACCATATTGGATTCATAGCATGAAAGATACGTCACCGTGAATTAGTTTACCATCTCCTGTCCTTGTTTGGTTGGAGGGATGGTACGCTCGTTCAGTAGGTGTGTATTGGACCATGTTATAAATTCAATTGACTTATTTATTTGAGCAATATTTATTCAGTTTATATGGCATGCTATTATGTGTCTTGTTACGTCCCTCTGAGGACCTAGTTATCTCTCCAGGTGTGTGCTATTGTCTTTCGCAGGTGTTCTAGCTCTAGCCGTGTTCATTGCTATTTTTCGATGATGATTGTACTTGGATCGTCTTCGCTTCGCCCGCCAAAATCATTTCTTTTCTCATGTATTTTTCTTTTACTTGTTGGTAGTGGATTTGTCTCTGCCCAACATATTGTATCAAGACAAATTCATAGTTGATTATATAATATCTTTTATTCTTGTGGATGAGATTAGTTATGGTTCTACTGCATTTTACAGCTTATGTATCCATACGAGGCCTATGTACTTCGTATGAATACAAGTGGCATGTCTATGTTCCTAGTCCTACATATTTTGGGACTGGAGCGTTACATGTTTTTGTGGTGGCCCATACAGGTCAAGATAAATTGTTTGGTTACTTTACCGTACCAAGCAAGCCTGCGAATAGGATTAGAAGTCTAGGATCTCATCCACATACTTGACCACTTTCTTCAATCTACCGTTTGACTCATCGATTGCATCTTGCTTGATTCCTTCTATCGTTATCCTTATCTTCCCTTCGTGCTTGCTAGAGATTGACCCTATTAGTTAGTTGTCCCAAACACCATTAGTTTAATTCTTTTAAGTTGGGTAGAATGCCTTGTGACCTAGCAATCCCTTGGTACTTGTAAAGTTTAGAGGGCCCTAACCCATCTAGTCAACCAAGCCTTGGTCAATAAAATCGTAGAATGATAGTATAGGAATAAACAAGACTTAGATTCCTATGACTCTTAGACTATTCATATTTGTTCCTTATTTTAATCTTAATCTCGTGCCTATATTTTTACCACCTTGACTAATGTTGCTACTATAATCTAGTTTTACAAACTCATCCATTTATCGAGTTTGTTCATGACTTATGCTATTGAGCGCGCTCACTAACATATTGTCTAATCAGAACCGGTGCATGATGGTCTGATCAACCGAGTGCACTTTGGTTCGCTTTTATCTATCGTTCTGCGTGGATAGGGACATAGCTAAACTTGTCCTTTAGAGTCCCATCCGCGACTGCCTTGGCAATTCCTTTGAAATTTTCGGTCGTCCTTGAATCACGTACTCGTATTCGATAATATCGTCTTGAAACTCCTTATTGCTTCGCCCTCACCGATTATAGGAGGATGAAAGCGTCATACTAGAACTTCCTCTAACCTTCCCATTGGCTATGACCATTCTCACTCGATGTTGCTATATTTTCATCCCAAACTACTCGGCCCTATCAAGACCCTCTAATCGCTTAATTTAAGTGAATCTATTTCGTTCTCTTAATCGTGACCCTCATTCATTACCCGTGACCATACCGTATTATTTTTTTTTATGATCTAGATCACGATTTCTTACGGCATAATTTTGTTATCGATTGTTCCCCATCGATACCCCTTTGTGTCTTCTCACCCCCTACTAATTCTTAATTTCGAGGACAAAATTCTTTTAAGTTGGGTAGGATGTAAAACCCCTAAATTTCTACTATATTTTTATTATTAAATTTGATACTGATTTAAAATTTTGTATTGTACGTCACGTAGTCATATTGTACGTCGCGTGCGAAAGTTCGTTTTTTCGAATTTGCTCGACGAGTGCGAATATGTGCGAGCGTACATATTTTAGAAAAATATTTTCTATCATTTATAGTTTCAAAATAATATACATAATAATTATTTTGCTATCGTACCAAAGTTTTCAAGTTAGTATTTTATTTATTGTATTTATAAAAAGTCTTTCGCTTATAGCAGTTATTAATAAGAAATAATATTCTTCGTGCATAAATATATATTTCATAAATATTTTACTAAGTTTATTTTTAAATAATAATAATGTATTTTTGAAATTATTATTATAGTATTTTGGAAAAACATATTTTAAAATTATTGTGGGAATTTAAATCTTGATTTAATTTTTGGATTATTTAAATAGATTAAATTAATATTTATATTTGGAATTTGATTTATTTGAATTGATTTTAAACTAAAGGGATATAATTTAAATAAGATTTGTATTTGGATTTGGATTTGGATAAAATTAAATTATCGATTGAATTATCTATTTTGGGGTTTAAACTATTCCTAATTCTTATCCAATTGGGAATTCCCACATCCTATAAATAGGCAGGTACTCCTCCAACTTTTATTAATTTCTCCACAATTTACATCCACAAATATTTCTACCATCTACAAAACGTGTCGTGCATCGTGTCCGTGTCCCCTCCCCGTTCTTATTCCAATATATTTATATTTACATTTATGTTCCCGTGTCGGACACACCCCGACACCAAATCCTAAACCTAAACCAAGCTCTATCCCGGCCACACCCGCCGGCGACGTATCAGCCCCAACACCATCATCCCCTCCAGCACCACCAGCCAACCTTCACTCAAACCCCCGCCTGGCCACCCGACCGATCACCCTTAACCGTGCAACATCGCTGGGTGCGCCACCACTATCACCACATCCAGCACCACCACTGTTGCCGACAACAACCCCCGCCACGACCTAGCAACTCCACCACAATCCCAAACCCAAACTCGTCGCAACCACCCCAACCGCAACCAACGCCACCACTTCCTCGACTCCTACGGCTAATACCACCACCACCACCACCGAGGCGGAACCCGTCTCCGCCATAGACGACCCTAAACTACTGCCGCCACATCCCAAATTACCACCACCATAACGACCACATGTCCTCGGCCACCCGTCGAAAATTCCGAAACCCGACGATAACACAAGGAAAGAAAAACACCAATGAAACACCAACTCCGCCACCGCTTACCTCCACCGGCAGTGCCCTTCGATCGAACCCCTCCGCCCGTAGCCGCCGAGTCCAGATCTGGCACCCCGCGACACCAGGCCTGCACCGCCTCGACGCCGTGTCAATGGAAGACACCGACGTCGCGACCAACCACCGGAGTGGTCCTCCGTCGACCGTGTCAATCCACGCGACCACCGTCGCTAGCACCAAGAGCAGTTTCTCGCGCTTGCCGCAACCACGTCCGTCCCGACCGTGCGACCACTGCGCAGAGCAGCTCCCGACTCCCGCCACCAGCTGCGACCACCCCAAACGTCGCGCCTGTGCTCATCGCCGCCCCGGCGTGCGTGGTCGCCTACCTCCGCCGGAGTACGCCGCCGCCTCGAAACCCTCTCTCCCCTCCGCTCCACCGTGAGCGCCGGCCTCACCCTCCGCCTGTCCATACCAGCACGCGCGCGCCACGGCGTCCGTAACCTGCCGCCTCCGTCGAAACCCCCTTCGGAGAAACCCTCCTTCCGAACTCCCCCTCTCCGATCGCAGCCCCGCGTCGCCCTCCGCGCGCGACTTCCCAAACACTCGCCGCAGCCCGCCGCCTCTCGTCCCCGCTCTCTCCTCTCTCTCTCCCTTCCCCATTTTAGAGAACAGCAGCACATTTGATGTTTTTTTTTCCTATTCTTTTTGTTTATTTGTTCTGGTTATTACAGTTTCTTTACTTTTCTTTCTTTCTTTTTTTTTCTTCAATTGCTTTACTATTATTATTATTATTATTACTATTATTATTATTGTTGTTATTTTTATAATAATGTGGTTCTTATTACTTTATTATTAGTAATAATTTTAGCATCAGAGTAGATGTATACACCATAGTTAATATTTTATTTCTTTATTACTCTTATTATTATGATTTTCTATACGTAATTTTAGTGTGTAAATTTGTTGTATTACTACCACTATTATTTGCTGTTTTGTAAATTGCATTATTATTATTTTATAAGTAGTACAAATATTGTCTAGCTAATTTCAAGCAATTTTAAAATATTATTCTCGATTATGTGTATATATATTTGACAAGTTTTTGGTCCAAATAATTTAGTACTATTTTCAATTATTATCTAAAATATATTTTAAATTATGAAAGATAGTTTTCATATTTTACCAACTTACAGTTTAGCCTAAAACGATTTACAAGCATTACCTAAAAAACGTATTCTTACTAATAAAATATAGCTTTCTAAATCTAAATATTTTTACTTGACAAAGATATAGTTTTTGGCCTAAATAAGTTATTAATATCTTCAAATAATTATTTAAAATATCTTGTTTATGAAGTTTAGTTTCTATTATAAGAATGGCTATACAAACTTTGGGTTTTTAGCCTAAATCTATTCATTCCTCTGTTTTCAAACATTTATCAAAATTGTTTTACTAGTAAATATATCTTTAAGTATTTAGTTTTCTAAAATCGTATATATACTATTCAATCAATTTCTTTAATTATCCTTTCACTCATGGTTAATCCCATTACTCATGTCTCATTGCCAAATACGTACTACCTTATGTCCACCCTAACTAATTTGACCCTTCTGGATCCAATGGAACTGTCCGTGCCACCATTAAAGGTCCACTTGCATAGTTGTTGCACCAAAGTCGCAGTTCGTGCCACATTGATCATTGCAGCACACCAGGCGTACTACCAGGCAAGACACCTTGCCATTTGCTGTTTACTTATTTTAGCTCATATTTTATGCATTGTCATTATTTTCTTTATGCAAAATAAACTGTGATACATGGCATAACCTGTTAGAACTTACTGTTCATTTATATTCTTGCTATGTATTATTTTTCTTACACATTAAACCTAGATTTAAGGGACCACCTTGTGTGTTGCATTCATTGGCCTTGACACGTTGTACCACGAAGTTATGTGTCGCATGTAGAACACGGAAGTACGTGATTGGCTGGCCACCAGTACGTACAAGCCGTACGATAGGAATAACCGCTAATAGAGATTGCATGCTAGCTTAACTTAGCGGTTATAGTTGTTTGTGTTATGGATACAACACAGTAGACATTGGGCGGGGAGAACAATTCCTTAGCGTATGGGCTTCGATGCACTTTCCATTTTGTAACCCGTGAGCTCCGTCGGAGACGCGGGTCAGCTTACCCAAGATTACTGACGGCCACTGGCGATTCTGCGGAACGTCATGCTCTTATTGATTGGGCCTCTAGTGCCCCAAGGGGGACTATGCCGATCCTATTTAACCAGGGCCCATGCGTAGGAAGGATTGTTCTTAACTACATTTCACTTAGAATGGTAGGCTACCTTATCCGTTAGGTACGAGTACTTTTGGTTTGGGCACTTGTATCTGACCGTAGCTTGGAACAATAACTTGTCGCGAATTAGTTTGTCACATCTTGTCCTTGTTTGGTTGTAGGTGTGACTTACTACTTCGATGAGAAGGTATTGAACCTTGTTGGGGTCCGGATACCATATTGGATTCAAAGTATGGAAAGATACGTCACCGTGAATTAGTTTACCATCTCCTGTCTTTGTTTGGTTGGGGCGATGGTATGCTCATTCAGTAGGTGTGTATTGGACCATGTTATAAATTCAATTGACTTATTTATTTGAGCAATATTTATTCAGTTTATATGGCATACTATTATGTGTCTTGTTACGTCCCTCTGAGGACCTGGTTATCTCTCCAGGTGTGTGCTATTGTCTTTCGTAGGTGTTCTAGCTCTATTCGTGTTTATTGCTATTTCTCGATGATGATTGTACTTGGATCGTCTTCGCTTTGCCCGCCAAAATTATTTCTTTTCTCATGTATTTTTCTTTTACTTGTTGGTAGTGGATTTGTCTCCGCCCAACATATTATATCAAGACAAATTCATAGTTGATTATATAATATCTTTTATTCTTGTGGATGAGATTAGTTATGGTTCTACTGTATTTTACAGCTTATGTATCCATACGAGGCCTATGTACTTCGTATGAATACAGCTTGCATGTCTATGTTCCTAGTCCTACGTATTTTGGGACTGGGGCGTTACAGCAAGTACTTCACTTTGGAGTTCTGCAAAGTTAAAACTGTCATCGAGGCTTGAATCGCGTATTTAGCAGCACTTTCCTTAAAGTGTTTCGGGCACTCTGGTAACGTCTTGGAGTCAACACGCCAGAACACCCAGGATATGATAGCCTTTCTGTCGGAGGTTCTGTCACTACCACATTTCTAGCTTGAGGGTATTTTGGTCATTTTTGAATTTTTAGGATTTATTTGGAATTATTGTGAATTATTTAGATTTATTGGAATTTTTGTGATTTTAATATTGATTAATTAAACTGATAAGTGGTATGTTGATTTGAGACTAGTTTGGACCTTGTAGACTAGCCTAGAACCTAAACCTAGTTTTAGTGACTTGGTTAGATTATGAAACCCTAGGTTAATTTAAGTTAACCATATTCTAGTTATTAGAATCAATTTGGAAATAG
>JANAVB010004387.1:0-32500 GCA_029216955.1 Iris pallida | reverse complement strand
CGCAGCAGCCGAGACAGTACCAGCAGGGCCAGAGACATGTGATCACTTGTGCTTACTGCAAGAAGCCCGGGCATGTCACCAATGAGTGCCGAAAGAGGCTGAGCTAGTGCCTAGTGTGTGGTTCAGCAGACCACCAGATGAGGGAGTATCGCATAGCACGAGCAGCTCAGGAAGGAGGAGCCAGGGCTCCACCAGGCCAGCAGAGGGGACCAGCCCTGCCGACACAGCAGCAGAGATTTGTTCAGCATCAGCAGCAGGCCAGGGGAGGCCAGCAGGGGCGAGCTTTCGCCATGGCGGCTGAGGATGCAGAGGTGTTAGGAGAGCTGATCGCAGGTTCGATCTTTCTCGACTCCAGTCCAGCTTTTGCATTATTCAATTCTGGTGCTTCGCATAGTTTCATATCAGTATCATTTACGATTAGACACGGTATCGTAGCTGAATCATTGCCTAGGACTTACAAGATCACGACCGAGGGTGGCATTATCCTCGTGAGTGATGTTTGTAAGGGTCGGAGTGTTGTTTTGGGAGGCCGTGAGTTGGAGGTGAGCCTGCTCGTAATGCCATTGCCGAACTATGATATAGTACTCGGTATGGATTGGTTGAGCAGGCACCACGCCAGCATTGATTGCAGAGGGGGTAGAGTTCTCTTCAGAGCGCCAGGGGAGCCAGAGTTCGAGTACTCCAGACGTCAGGCGGAGCAGAGCAGCGAAGTTTTCTGCGGAGTCTCGGTTGAGGAGCAGACGATTCCATACCCCTTGATAGCAGAGTATATGGATGTTTTTCCAGAGGAGTTGTCTGGATTGCCACCAGACAGAGACATTGAGTTCTCGATAGACTTGGTTCCAGGAGCGAAACCCATCTCTCAGTATGTCTATCGGGTGAACAATAGTGAGTTGGTGGAGCTGAAGAAGCAGGTGGATGAGCTGCAGGACAATGGCTTCATCCGTTCGAGTTCGTCGTCATGGGGTGCACCAGTATTGTTTGTGCCGAAGAAGGATGGATTAGTACGGATGTGTATTGACTACAGGGCACTCAACAACCTCACGATCAAGAATAGATACCCACTGCCACGGATCGACGATCTTTTTGACCTGTTGAGCGGAGCTCGGGTATTTTCCAAGATTGATCTGAGGTCGGGATATCACCAGGTGAAGGTGAAGGGGGAGGATATTTCCAAGACCGCTTTCAGGACGCGGTACTGGCAGTTTGAGTTTTTGGTTATGCCGTTTGGGCTAACCAATGCACCAGCAGTGTTTATGAACCTAATGAACAAGGTGTTCCACCAGTACCTGGATCAGTTTGTGGTGGTGTTCATTAACGATATCTTGATATATTCCAAGACTGAGGAGGAGCACGAGGAGCATCTGAGGATAGTGCTGGAGATTCTCAGGAAGGAACAGCTTTATGGGAAGCTCTCCAAATGTGAGTTCTTCTTGGACCGGGTTAACTTTTTGGGGCATGTGGTGACTGGAGATGGTATCTCAGTTGACCCCAAGAAGATCATAGCAGTTGAGGCATGGACAGCGCTGACTTCAGTGGCAGAGATCAGGAGTTTTCTAGGGCTGGCAGGATATTATAGAAAATTTGTACAGGATTTCTCCCGGGTTGCAGAGCCGTTGACTCGGTTGACCCAGAAGGATGCTGAGTTTGTTTGGTCAGAGGAGTGTCAGGCAGCTTTTGATGAGTTGAAGAAGCAGCTTACGACAGCTCCGATTCTAACATTACCTTCAGGATCAGGGGGATTCACTATTTATAGTGATGCTTCAGGGAAGGGGCTGGGTTGTGTCTTGCAGCAGCATGGGAAGGTGATTGCCTACGCTTCCAGGCAATTACGTCCCCATGAGAAGAACTACCCTACCCACGACCTGGAGCTTGCAGCAGTAATATTTGCTCTGAAGTTGTGGAAGCATTATCTGTATGGAGATAGGGTAGAGATTTTTACAGATCACAAGAGCTTAAAGTATGTGTTCACTCAGAAGGAGCTAAACATAAGGCAGCGCAGATGGCTAAAGTTGATGAAAGACTTCGACATATCACTTCAGTATCACCCAAGAAAGGCCAACGTGGTTACCGATGCCTTGAGTAGGTATCCGACAACCATGTGTTTGACCTTGGACCGTCACTTGCTTGCTAATTTGGAGAGTCTGGAGATTGAGGTGATCGTGCCCGGAGTACAGATGCAGATGTGGGGCATACAGATTCAGTCAGACTTGGTGGAGAGGATCAAGTTGGCACAGTTTGAGGACGTTACTCTGCGGTGTCTCCGAGAGCAGGTTCGGACAGGATTGCTGGATGGCGAGTTTTCTCTTGCAGAGAATGGTGCCTTGAGGCATGGTTCCAGGTTATGTGTGCCCAGCGGAGAGCTCAGGGAGCAGATTTTGCAGGAGGCCCACAGATCTCAGTACTCTATACACCCGGGTGCCAACAAGATGTACCGAGATCTGGGAGAGCATGTTTGGTGGTCCGGAATGAAGCTGGAGGTAGCTCGCTTCATAGCTAGGTGCTTGGTCTGTCAGCAGGTCAAGGCAGAGAGGAAGAGGCCCGGTGGATTGTTGCAGTCGCTGTCCATTTCCGAGTGGAAATGGGAGCATATCACTATGGATTTTGTATCTGGATTGCCGCGTACACCAGGAAAAAAATACGATTTAGGTCATCGTTGACAGGTTGACCAATTGGCCCACTTCTTGCCATTCAAGGTGGGTACATCTACAGAGAGGCTGGCAGAGATGTATATGCGGCAGATAGTCAGGATTCACGGGGTTCCGGTCAGCATCATCTCAGATCGGGATAGTCGCTTTACTTCCCATTTCTGGAGGAGTCTGCAGACTAGCTTGGGCACTCAGCTCAAGTTTAGTACCGTATACCACCCCCAGACGGACGGACAGTCAGAGAGGACTATTCAGACACTTGAGGATATGCTGCGAACGTGCGTCCTGGACTTTGGAGGTTCCTGGGAGGATCATCTACATTTGGTAGAGTTTGCTTATAACAACAGTTTCTAGGCCAGCATTGAGATGTCACCTTTCGAGGCTCTGTACGGGCATAGGTGTCGTACACCCTTATCTTGGGATGATGTTGGTGAGCGAGCTTTACTAGGACCAGAGATGGTTGTTGACGCAGCCGAAAAGGTGAAGCTCATCAGGGACAGACTTCGCGTGGCGCAGGACAAACATCGACACTGGGCCGATAGCCACCGGAGGTCGTTGGAGTTTGAGGTACAGATTATAGTAGGAATAGATTTAGGTTTTATTGTTGTGTTTTGATTGATCATGTTTGTTTATCATAATTAATTGAGACCTTGCTTGTGATTAAGTTGGAGACCAAGTTTTCTTGAGGATATCTCCGACTCGTGGTACGATACATTTTGGTAGAGACGGGAAGCTTAGCCCGCGCTTCATCGGCCCTTTTGTTATCTACGGGAGAGTCGGTGACGTGGCATACAGGCTAGACTTGCCACCTGCACTAGTGGGGGTCCACAACGTATTTCATGTATCACAGTTGAGTCGGTACGTGGCTGACCCTAGCCATGTACTCGATCATTCGGAGATTGAGGTTGGACCTTCTCTCAGCTATCCAGAGCAGCCAGTGGAGATACTGGATCGACGGGAGAAGGTTCTGAGGAACCAGGTGATACCCTTGGTACGCGTCGCATGGAGGCATCATTCTCCAGGAGATTCTACCTGGGAGTGGGAGGATGAGATGCGCGAGCGATACCCTTATCTTTTTGGACCGTGAGGTATACTTTCTATCCTTCTCATCAGTTGCATTTCGCCTTTCAATTTCGATGATAAAATTCTTTTAAGGAGGGTAGATTTGTCACTACCACATTTCTAGCTTGAGAATATTTTGGTCATTTTTGAATTTTTGGGATTTATTTGAAATTATTGTGAATTATTTAGATTTATTGGAATTTATGTGATTTTAATATTGATTAATTAAACTGATAAGTGGTATGTTGATTTGAGACTAGTTTGGACCTTGTAGACTAGCCTAGAACCTAAACCTAGTTTTAGTGACTTGGTTAGATTATGAAACCCTAGGTTAATTTAAGTTATCCATATTCTAGTTATTAGAATCAATTTGGAAATAAGAATTAGAATATAGAATTGATTAATGACTTGTGACTTCACAAGTCATGATTAGTGATTTAAGCACATAGAGGCCCAAAGCCCAATACCATGTGAACCTAACCTAACCCTAATCCACTTGGCCGGCCACACCTAGCATAGGAATTCCCCCACCTATTTAATCCCTCCTAGAAATTAGGGCTAGCCGCCTTAGAATTTCTCAAGTTTTAGAAAGAGGTAAGTCTCCATCTTCATTAATTCCGAGAAAATCCATTTCAATTTCTTTTCCACCCAAACAAATTGCAATAGGTTCTAATTATGTGTTCTTGCTGTTTGTGGAGGTTTTTTCAGTTTGTGAGCAATTTGAAGAAGTTTGCTAGCAAGGAGGAAACCCCCTATTGGAAGCTTTTCTTGCATTTGGACACCATTAGGTAAATCACTAAAACTTTTTGTTAGATGCTGATTTTATTGCATAATGACCTAGATCTAAGTGTCCCCTAGCTAACCCTAGATTTCTGTAGGATTTCGTGTCCATTTCGTGTCCTAAATGGACACGTATCAGCCATTGGTTTAGGTGTTTGATGAAATACCCCAAAGGGTATTTCGAATTGTTTTTAGGAAAGTGTTTAAATAGGAATTTGTGTTTTGATGTGGCTTGCATGATTCTGGTCGACTGGGATTGATTTGGTGTCGTATCGTGTCGGTTTTACACGTGCACACGCGGGTGCACACACGCGTGCGGGCAATGTGCGTGTCCTGCTGCTCATGGGCTCGTGCTCGTTGCATAGGCCACGTGGCGAGCTAGGATTTGACGAGGAGGTGGGGGCAGTGACTGACACGAGGGCCCCCAAGCCTCGAGTCGTCTCGTGTCGTATCGGACACGTACGAGGCTCTGCACTGGTTTTGACTGTTGGTTCAGTCTGGTTTGAATAGGCTCTAATACGCTGTTCGTATCCCTTCTAGACACGCCATGGACACACTTCGTGGACACTGACACACTCACCTAGACCTAGTCTAACACTAGACTCGAGCACATAGTCTCTCGTGTTGTGCATTGAGTCCAATGTGGCTCAACATGGCCGCACGAGGCCTGATATTTTACAGTTTCTGATACATTGGTTTTTCTGTGTTTAGACACTTCGTGTCCACTCTAGTGGACACGAATGGCTTCCCTAGTACACCCACACATGTGACACCTATTACCAACCCTTGATTTTGTATTTTAGTTTGATTTCAAATCTCAATTAGCATTTTCCCTAAAAATTTCTGATACCAAGTTTATTTCTGTATTTTCCAGTTTCAATAATTGATTTTAGGCAGCTATTTTAACCTGTTTAACTGATGTAAATTATTGGTTTATATACTAAAATGGTTCTCCTATATGTTTTCTATCTATGGGTCGAATTTGGGTGTTTTTTTTATTGAATATTGGATTTAATTGGGATTTCCAAATCCTTGGTCAGAAAACTGTAAACTGTTGGTATACAAATGAATTGGTTTCCTTTCCTTTCCCTTCCTCTGTTAAAACTGAACTGCAGTAACACACACACTCTAGCACACATATTCCTATCACTGCTACTCTTACACACACACACACACATTGACACTCACACACAGATTTCAGTCCTCTCACATTGCACTCACCCTCACTCAATAACACACACACACAGTCACTCATACGCACACTGTTTTCCTGTGTTACACCCTTGGTCACACTCTCTTGTATACACACTCATACACCCTCTCATGGCTACACACACACATTGCCCCCTCTCTCTATATACATATGCATGAATATATGTAATATATGTATACCTATATATGTAATGTATATATATATAAGGTAATGTATATCTATATGTATATATGTATTAAGCCTATATATATGTATATATATATATATATATATATATATATATATATATATATATATATATATATATATATATATATATATATATATATATATATATATATGTGATGGTTCCTAATCAATATGTATTATAACCTAATGTAGTGTATATAAATATGTATATGTCTCTATGTGATATTGAATGCCAAGTTGAGTATGTATTCATGGTAAGGTTAGATGACTTGTTGGCATTATAATGAATGTGTGTGTTGGCTTGACTTAGGCTTGGATAGCCTTGTAGTGGTGTGTACTAGCTAGTGTAGGCTTGTGTGACCTAGTATAGACTAGTATGGACTAGTTAGACCTAGAATGACTTGTTTGACCTAGTTTAGACTTGTTGGTCCTAGTTTGACCATAGTTGACCTAGGTTTGACCAGAGTTGACCAAGAGTTGACTTTGGCCTAGATTGACCTAAATTCATTTAGAATGCATTAAATTGCATCTTGTTATCATTTTAGACTTGTTGTGACTTGTGCTGTTCTGATTAGGAGCCAGACACCTCTCCTCGGACAGTACATTTCATCCGGACACTCAGATACCAGGCGAGTACATTCTCTGATCATTTCATATCATGCTTAGAATTATTTTCCTACTTTAAATTACTTTACTTGATACTGTCACGTTGGTCACACGGATTAGTACTATATGGATCCCTTCTTGAGATGTTATCTCCTCAGGGAGCATCGGATACTTCATGTTCTGTGCGTTTCACTTACATGGTTTATCACTATGCTTTATTGGTTCATTGAATCACTTGTGACATGTACTCTCATGATCACAGAGTCTTCTTTGAATCCTCTCATTTATTGGGCTTTCTAGAATTCCCATTTATGGGACTATCATGTACTACCCTTCGGGGGCCGTTGTATGAATCATAACATAACCTGGCTGGATCCTTGTGTATTGATTGGGGGTACGGGAGAGTAGAAGTGGACATGTGAATAATATTCAAGTAGTATCTCATCAGAATCATTCCTTAGTGTCTCATCAGAATCATCCTATGCCATTTACATGTCTATATTGTACTCTGACTCACTAGCCACTGTTAGTTCTCTATTATAGTAGATATTTCTATTACAGTTCTCTCTGTTTACATACTGTATTTCTTTCAGTACATGTATCTTACTTTACTGCATGATTTTATTTTCTAACCTGCTATGAACTGTTGAGATGTATTGTGCTCGCTCCTGTCCTGACTGGACCTGTTGAAAATATTACAGAGGACGAGAAGGAGGCCTGTGTGAATACCCTTCTACGGGGCAGCCCTAGACGACACTTGTGAGCTGGACTCTCAGGAGGACCCATCTCTAGCTGAGGACATTACCCCTATTGCCTAGACTAGCTTAGTTCGGCCGTATCTTACTTATGTTGTCTTGAGACTGGTAGTTAGACTTTATTTCGGTCTTTGAGATCTGGGTTGTATATATTCTTTCATATTCAGTAGCTGAGACCTTGTACTCTGGATATCTGCTGAGATGTTATCTTTGACTATTTGATCATCTGTATTTTTCTTGAGTTCTATATCATATCGTGCTTCTTCTTCCTTAGTTGTGATTGAGTTTATTTACTGCTATGTCACCCCCATTCGGGGAGTATAAACTGTTTAGCTTTATATTGTTAGATGTTGTGACCTAGGACAGTGTTCTACTGCCGACACTGCGGCGTAGGCTGGACGTACCCACGTCTCGTGCCCTTACTCTAGGGTGCGGGTCGTGACAGGTTCACCAGACGTTGTGAGACACCGACGTAGGGAAGAACACCTTTCTGAAAATCTTTGGAAAAGAAAAGAAAGAGGAATGAATACTCATATTCTGTGTGTTTTAGACTCAGAAATCTGTAGTATATATAGATGAATTCATGTTGTTTCGTGAAGTCGCGACCCTTCCGAAACAACATTCATTCACCTGTTCGCAGGTTCATTCACTCTTTCGTTTGTCTGGGCTGCTGCAAAAATAGGAATTATCGGGACGAGAATCGCCGCGAGGAGCCCGAGGCCCGAGCCGACGTTGCCTAAGTATCGCCTCTACGTCCAAGTCCAAGTCCAAGTCCAAGTCCGTGCCCGAGCCGGTGTTGCCATTTTCATGAAGAGGATAAAACAACAACCAATGGTCATCCACTAGCAACCCTTTGGTTGTTGCACACTCCTCATGAGTGCACATTCCTATTTAAGCACTCTCAAAGCCTTTCTCTTTTTCCGATGTGGAAATAAAGTCCCTTCTCTTTACTTTTCATCCTTTAAGAACAATAAATGAAATTAATTAATTCTAACAATATTCTCCCTTCTCATGTGTAAGGACGAGTAAGAGATCAAAGTTTTACCTTGCTCTTTAATTTGTTAGGCCCGCAGATTACACATTAATTCTCTTCGAGAACTTACTCAGTAGATTCACAAAGGGTTCGTGTACCATAGTAGTCTCTTGAGAAGTTTTCCTATAAATCTTATCGGCTACAAGAAATTCCGAAGCATCTAAGAGGAATCTTTAGCTAATATCTCACACAACGCATAAGATGAAATAAGATTAGGAATAAGATAACTATATAATAATATTTAATTAATATTTGAGTAAATAAATAAATAATATAGTTGGAATTAGGATAGGATATTATGGTCTTTTTATCTATGTTGGTATCCAACCAAAAAAAAAATGATACTTGAGGGTGCTTAAGTGAAACATTAAAGTTTAAACTACAACAAGAGAGAAAATTAAGGATACTTAAGTACAATTTAGCCCAATATATAACAAGAATTGCACATTCAAAATCACAGTTTGCTAAAGGAGAAGAAACCCAAACTTCCTCTCTATTTACAAATCTACTCCATTGCCAATCTAGAAAATGGAATGGTATGGATTGTGCCTAGAAAGTTTAGAACACTAACATTTTCCATCCCAACTAACGTTCTGTCCTACAAAGTATCCTACTTAATTGTCCAAATGAAACGGAAAGAAGAATCCAGCAGCTTCAGGAATATCAGATCTCTTCATTCACCTCCCTAGCTTGGAATCACCTTCCCTGTTGCGGAACGACGGGAGAGAGAAGAAAGAGCGAGGTGCGCCTGCAAAAAAATCGGATAATTATGATTAAATATGCAAGAATTTCAACAAAATGAAGCCCGGCAAGGAGAATCAGGTGGCCGATGCACTCAGCAGGAAGGCCGAGCTCGCAACGGTGTGCTTGCTTGCTCAAGAAGGATATTCTGGACCGTGTTCGAGCGGGTGTCGCTGAGGACCCGCTGACACAGGCCATAGTGACGCTCGTTCATGAGAGCAAAACGAGAAGGTTATGGCTGAAGAACGGACTTCTCTATACCAAGGACGACAGGGTGGTTGTGCCTAAATGGATTGGCTTGTGGAGACGACTGCTCCTGTAGTAATTAAAGAAGAACAACACTATTTCATAAAGACAATGTGACATGTTTGTAAATTGTAGGTTATTTCAAACTTTAAATTTCTGTGAGGTATGTGTAAGTTGGTTTTCAAACCTCACTGCTATAAAACCATACTTTTCAGTATCGGCCGATACCGATCCATCCGGCCGATACAGACATTGGAGGTCTCTTTTCCGAACGAAAAAGACAAACTAGCAATGGTGTAAAACGTGTAAAAAAAAAAACTTATCTATCGTATGTAAATCAATTAGTAAGGGTGAATACTATTTCATTCAATTCCAAAATTACTAAGAAACGACACATGAAATACTTAAAATTATGACTAATTGTATAAAATATTTTTTTCTAAATTTTTAATAATTATTTGATTTTCGATACTCCGATCCGAACCTCGATCCCGAAGCTCGTAGGTAGAGTTTGATACCGATTCCGATACGCGAATCGCTGGGCACCTTTTTGTGGAAATAGGCACCATAAGCCAAGAAGATCGAGTGTTGAGTAACGATATCTACTTTGAAATGTATATATCATGCATGTATCCGTATCGTGTCCTTATCTATATTCGTGTCTATACTCAGTGCAATGCTATTTGCAGAAGAAGTGCACGATCCCCTACCTCTCGGAGATTGATCCTCCTTCAATTTGCAGCTCGCAGGAGAAGCTGCAGCCATGGAACTTCCGCGAGTTTGAACTGTAGAAGAACAGGTCGAAAGAATGAGAAATTAGTAATAGGAACAAATACCTACTATAGCAAAACGAAATCAGAAGTAATTTCTAAAGCCACTTCACATTTTATTCCAGGACATGCCATTAGGACTGTTGGCAGTCTATCTTAATATTCAAATTCTTTAGAACTGTCAACTTTGTTGGCAGTCCTACTTATGTTATGACTGTCAACAAGTTGACGGTCCTACTTTATGTTAGGACTGCCAACAAGTTAGCAGTCCTAGGACTGAACCGTCCTGGAGTAAAATGTGGAGTGCCTTTAGAAATTACCAATCAGAAAAGATACACAACTGACCTTGTCCATCATCACCGAAACCGTGGCGACGAGGAGCATGATACTCCGACCCCGACTTGCTCGTCACCTCCGAAGCCGTGCCACTGCCGGGTGAGCATTGGGCATCGGCACTCTCGGCCCCCTTCTTCCTTCTGCCGAACTGCAGGAACCTCTTTATCCCCTTCCCAGCCGTGTCCTTGTGAGGCTGGCACGACGCGTCTGGACCCGCAGCGACAGATATTGCGCGAGCGTTACCTCCCCATTTCTTCCTCGTAAGGCCGGACGACGCAGCGCTCGCAGTGGGCGATGCCACACCGTCGCGCACTGCCGCTTCGGAGATGTCGGAGGCCACTGCAGAAGGCTTCAGTACTGTCTGCAGGGGCTTTAGAGGACGACTACTAGTACTACTACTACTAGTCATGGTCGGCTTCCCTTGCTTGCAAGAACTCGAGCCCGCGGTGCTGGTGCTCTTGCTGCGAGGGAAGTTGGTGGCGACGGTCATCGACGATGGCTTCGCGTTCTCCTTTCTGACGTCGGAACCCCTTGCAGAGCCTGCAGTAGCCATAGCGGGAGGTCTCGGAATGGCAATGGGTCTATTCAAGCTGGAGTTGGAGCTTCTTCCGAGTGAAGAAGACATGGTTCTTCTCGTGGGAGGAAGCAACTTGGAGTTGACACTCTTATAAGAAGTGTCACTTTGCTTATCATCATCTTCTTCTTCCTCGGACAAGCTGTTCTTCACCAGCTGTGATGGAAAGTAGGAAATTCCAAGATTAGAGATGGAAGCTGCAGCCATATTTGAATAAGAACGCTGCTAGGTAGCCCGCCCGAGGGCTGGCCCGCGCCTGCATGGCAGACAACCATTGGCTTCTCTGTTTGGGATGGCCCCCCCGAGGGGGGGTGCAATGGCTGCGTGCCACGTGGGCACGGTCCAGCCTCGAGGGCGGACAATGTTCTTGCAAAATTTGCGTTTTAATAATTAATTTCTTGTCATCGGACTAATGTTCTTGCAAAATTTGCAGAAGAAATTATACAGATATGAGTAGGAATAACCGTCAAAATTTCCATTGACAACAAGGAAATATGATCATGTACAGTATACATGAAAGTTTATCAAATTTTGAATAATGGAGCATGCTTTGCAGTATCGGAATCGGTATCGGACACTGCCTATGATATCGGGATAGGCAGTATCGATAGTATCGACAGCTTCGTATCGGAGTATTAATTTTTTTTAGTAACGAAAAACAAATAATTATTATTAAATTACTAAAGTATTAGGAAAACATATTTTATATATATAGACATAATTTTAAGTATTTTATGTATTATTATTTTTTAGCAATTTTCAAATTAAATGAAATAGCAATCACCCTTGCCGGTTGTTTTACCTACGCTAGGTAAATTTTTTTTTTTTTACATACTTTTACAATCTTATTATACTTTTATATCCTTGATGATTGGTCATTTTCGTTCTATTTTCTTTTTGACAAAAATGAGACCCCGATGTCGATATCGATCAATATCGATATCGGATCGGGACATGTCTAATCGTATCAGTATCGGCCGTATCGGATCGTATAATTTGTTTTTAATTGGTTGCCAAAGTATCTTTGCATCTCAAAACTCAGAAGAGAATGCTTGAACAGGATACTCTTTGCTCATTCTCTTCCTGGAATCATTTCTCCTATAGTCTAAAGTTGAACTCAACAAATTCTTGGTTGACCCATCTGAAGCCTATATAAAAGAATAAAAGAAGGGAATAATTTTGTGGGACTTAAGCCAGAAACCTATAATACTTTCACTAAGATACGTCTCTCTTTTTCTTGTTGATGTTTGTTGATCATTTCAAATTCTCACGGAAATTAC
The DNA here is from genome assembly GCA_029216955.1 of Iris pallida. NCBI lineage: Eukaryota > Viridiplantae > Streptophyta > Magnoliopsida > Asparagales > Iridaceae > Iris > Iris pallida. The sequence goes on along the minus strand of JANAVB010004387.1, from coordinate 20,267 downwards.
TAAACATATCATAAAAAAAGAAAAATTTTAATGTCCCTAATAACAAAGAAGTTTGGAGAACAAGTAGTAGCCTTTGTGAATATGGTTCATGAAGATCAAGAATTGTTCAGCATGATCAAAATTATTCATCATAAGAATACCATGGTAGCGCCTAAAATTTTCGAAAAATATTGATTTTATGGACGCAAAATTATTATTTGATTACCATCAGACTTGTCAACCTTTGTGATGTTCTTCTAATCATAGTTTGCAGTATCGGTCGATAACGATTCGGTACGGCCGGTATCGATACGGTTTAGCATGTTCCGATCTTATATCGACCATACCAATATTGACAGATACCGACATCGGGTCTATTATTAACTCCGTCAATTTGATAAAAAAGACAGATGAGCAATGGTGTAAAAGGGTAGTGAGATTGTAAAAGCAATCAATCCGATACTCCGGTTAGAAACTGTCGATACTGTCGATACCGTCGATTCCGATACTCATAGGAAGGATCCGATACCGGTACTGTGAACCTTGGTTCTAAACTTAAAATTTTGCAAAGAAGGAATTTCTCTAGTACCTGATCTCTGTCTCTTCTGATGGTGGTCGAGCGCTGCTGCAGCTTGAGCTCGGCGCTGCTCCTCTCCAAGCTCTCCCGCAGCGCCTCCATCGCGGCCGCCCTCTCCTCCCTCTTCGCCCCCGACTCCCTCCTCATCTTCGACTCCCTCCTCTGCGCGTACCTCTCGTACAACTCCCCCCTCGCGATAGTCGTCGAGCTCTCGGCCTCGTCGCGACGATGATGATCGCCGCCGCCGCCGCTGCCGTGAGCTCTGCGCTTGTGCTCGGCGAAGAGCCTCTCGAGCTCGTCGGCCTTCATCTGTAGCCGGGTGTTCAGCTCCTGGTTCCTGCCGGGCTGCCTCCGGAACCTGGGCTGGACCGGAGCAGAGGTTTGCCGATACAACATCATTCCTTCTTCTTCTTCTTCTTCTTCTTCTTCTTGAGCACTATTCTTTAATGGTCGTGAAGAGGATGTTGCTGCTGCTGCTTCTGTCACGAGTTTGATCGAGTCTGCACGCTTGCTTGCTTGCTTATAAGCTCATTTATGCGAGCGACGACTTCATCGTGACTGAAAATATTTTTTTGTTTCTTTCTTACTTGGTATCAGAAACGAAACATTTGGCAGTTAAAACTGTTTAACAGTTGGAAGCCAAACTAGAATTGGTGGGAGACCCAATAAATTGCTTAGATTCACCACTCGAGTAACGGCTAGGCAATGGGTTAGGTCAGGTGTGGGCTAGCTATATGAAAATAAATAAATAAATAAATAAATAATTGGAAAAAAAAAGGGTTGGACTGGAGTCCGATACTCCCGGCCGTAATTCAAGTACGAAAACTACTATTAACTCCTCCAAAGTGTCCCTTCAAACCATCTATTCTTATATGGCTAATAATGTGACGTCCGACATAGAAGCTAACATGACAAATCTTAAAATTCAAATTAAGATTAAACTAACATTAACATTATTAAAAAAAATGGACGATAAAATTTTTGGATTAAATTTGTCATGTCAGCTGCCACATAAGAAAGAAATAGTTTTAAGGCACACTTTCGAGATATTAATAGCATTACTCTTTCAAGTATTGTCTTGAGTTCAGAAAGAATATTTTATGTACACAAATACAAAATTAATTTGAAAATTCCTATAAGTTTTTTTTGTTTTTTTGTTTTTTTGTTTTTGTGGTTTCTGTCTTATTGAATAAATTGTGTACTTGTGACAATCTTCAAAAATAATTTGTATCTGTATAGTAAGTGTTATTGTGCTTATGCTAGGAGGAATCAATTTCTTACATATTTATTATTCCTCTGAACCCTAATTAGAATAAGACCAATGCATAAGTACATATAAGGTCTATCATTTTAGTATTTTATTGACAATATGAAAAATATGTCCAGTATTTGTAGCTCATGTAGAAAACAACACGGACATCAGACAGACATGATTCGAGTTTTGAATCCTCCAACCGTAAAAACGTATAATGTGTGTAAATAATAATAATAATAATAATAATATTATTATTATTATTATTATTATTATTATTATTATTATTATGGATGTGTCACAAATATTTCCAGAAACTATGGAAAAGCCGCCCTTCCATTTATTGCATTTGAGCGTGGGATAGACATTGGACGGGACCCATACTAACATAATTAAGATGAGTACGTGGGAGTTTTGTATACGAGGACAAAGGGAAGTGGTTCCAATTGAGAAATTAATGATGAAGCAATGAGCATGAAATCTTGGAATTTGTCAAGAGAAAGTTTAACCAGCAAGCAGGTCCTTTCAAAGGTCAACTTCTACTTTCGCTCATCCAATACTAATTAAGTGCTTAATTTAATTCAATGTGTTGTAATTTTAACTCTAATAGTGGAGTCGACTCGATCGCCGTCCTGAGCATGTCAGGTCCAAGGCGGCAACCGCACTTTGGCAACCGTGTTTTATGGACCAACAAAGGACCATGCGTCAGCCCGAGTATGACGTGACGGCCTCCAGTGGACCGAATGGAACCTGACGTTTGTAGGAGGTTGGGTCCAATGGAGGGACCGTTACGTCAGTTTCGAGCTGACGTGCGGTCCCCTGTTCGGACAACCGTGTTTTATGGATCAACGGAGGACCATGCGTCGGTCCGAGCCCAACATGGCGGCCTCCAATGGACGGAAATAGAATCCGACGTTTGGAGGGGTGGGTCCAATGGAGGGACCGTCACTTCAGTCTCGAACTGACGTGCGGTCGCCGTACGGTCCTCCATAAAATAGACAATAACATATTTAAGTATGGCTATTGTAGCAAACATGCCAAACATGCCCTCTTGAATAGGTAGCCTCCAATAACAAAATAATATTGTTAAATCTGTGAACCAAACATGCCCTCTTGAAAAAGTAGCCTCCATAATTAACAAAAATGTTTATATATAATTAATGACGATGGCGTGGAGTGAGCAAAGAGGAGAGACAACCGGTGAAGCAACTAAGCTGCGGAGTTATATATATTCAAGAGCTTATAATATATTGGATAAATGATGAAATCTCGACAGTGATATTATTATAGTGTAAACATTTGAGTTTTTAATTCTCTCAAACTATTCATGGCTTGGATTGTTGTATCCGAAACTATTCATCACCTGTACTGAAAGGTCATTTATAACTTTAATTTGGGATATTTAGTAATAGAGACTTACATAGTAGTTGAAATTATAGTTTACGTCTCCAAAATATTCGATGTTAGTGTTCGTATCTTAAAATTATTGTTCACTTGTCTACGTAAACAGTGACTTTAAGACCCAAACACTACCGTCGGACATTTTCGAGACTGGAATTATAATATCAACGATTGTATGAGACCCTATTACTAAATAACATTTTAATTTTTTGTAAGATAATATTGAGTCTGGAGGATTGTCCTAAGCAAAAAAGAAAGAGACTAAATTACAACTTGATACCCTCAGCTATTACAAATGTTCGACTTGATACTCTTAACTTTGATAGACGTCTACTTGGTACCCTAAAATATTAAAATGACCAAATTACTCATGCTCCCTCATCTCTTTCCCCTCTCCCCCGGCAGTTGCAACCCCCCCCCCCCCCCCCCCCCTCTCTTCGTCCACGGTGGTGGAGGCAACAGCCCGCGCACGGCGGAGAAAGAGGGGTTTGGGGGTGCGGCATAGTAGCGTTGGGAGGGGGGTGCGAGGGTGCAGCCGCCAGGAGGGGTGGGGTGCGACACTGGGAGGGAGGGCGCGGAAATACAGCCGCCGGTGGAGGTGCGATGTTGGGAGGGGACCGCTGGGGTGCAGCCACTGAGAGGGAGAGGTGGAGTGAGTGACAAGAATAATATGATCATTTTTAATTTTTAGAATATCAAGTTAACGTCAGTTAAAGTTAAATGTATCATCAAGTTAAAAAATTAAAATATTTGAAGGTATCAAATTATAATTTAGAAAAAAAAAAAAAAAAAAAAAAAAGGAATGTTCAAAGTGTGAAATTTTATTAGACTTGCACGGTCGGTTATAATTTTGAACAACGTGATGCTTAAATTCAAAGTAGAAAATATAGTGCAGTCAAAGTCTTCTCAGTAGTCAGTATCAATATCCATGTTGGTTACTATGAAAGCATCTTGGCCAACTTCATTTGTTCCATTTCTTTTGAAGGTCAAACAAAGTTTTTTTCTTCTGTGTCGCAATACTCACAAGCGCACCAATTGGAGTCGTACCAAACCTGTATTAATTAAACCCATCTGGAGCCTAACCGGTCAAGAAAATGTGACACGAGTTAAATATGGTATGTGTTCACCAAAATCATACCAAACCCAATGTATAATGCATAAAATATATAGAATTAGGACATGATCCATGTTATGGTTAGATCAAGAATAGACTACATAGTTGACATGCACATATATGGTAATAAAATTGAGCAATTGCAAACAGACAAAAATTAAAGGAAAAAACCACCACCAGAGATAATTCACCATTATGAACTATTATGAAGAAGAGTACAAACATAAAATAAGGATACATTCATGATTCATGATACTAATAAGAAAAATAAGGATTCACAATTCTAATCCCAGACGAGATTCAAGACATCTTAATGAGGAGACAAGGGTTCCTCATCGACATGTCATCTTTAAAGTCGGTTTTCACATCAAAGTTGTTTGAGCTTCATTTTCTGATGTGCTACCATAGCTAATAGCACTCGAATATAAGTATTTTACAACAGGAGAGAATGTCTCGTTGCAGTTTATGTCTTCTCTTTGACTATAGCCTTTTAACTACCAAACAAATTTTATATCTTGTTGCCTCTTTACTTGCGAATCTCGATTTTTCTATTGTAGGCCCATTTGCAGCCTATCTTTCTTCATGTTGGCGGTAGCACGATCTTCCAAGTTCGATTCTTGTGAAGCGCTACATCTCTTCACCCATCATTGTAATCCACTAACTGGATTCTACGCCTAAAATAACATTGCGATATGCAGAGGGATCCGAAGACTCCACCTCTACTGCTACAGTGAGTGCATATAGTATCAGTTATTCATAAGGAGGACGAATTTATCGACATGCACAATCCATGGTGATGTTTGTATGGTATATGTTGTTGTGGTTGTAGTGGTTCTAGATCTGTGCTACGTAGCTCCACTTGAATTGGTCGTAATAGAGTCATGTCGATCTCCACCTGCTTGCTAGTGTCCTCTCCTGACATCTCAAACTTTTGCCTCGGATGAAGCATGATTTCTTACCAAACGTTATGTTCCTATCGAGTACCACTTTATAGTTTTCACTCCAAATTCAATAGTCTTTTGTGCATCCTCCGTAACCCAAAAATATTTTCTTCTTTGACATTGCTTCCAACTTTCCTTCAGTAACATGGTAATCGCATGACAACCAAACATATGAGGAGAATCATAATTAGCGGTTTTTTGGACCATACCTCGATAGGAGTTTTGTAATCAATGGTTGTTGTTGCAAAGTGATTCACCAAGTAACGCGTCGTGTTGGCAGCCTTTGCACATAAGTCTTACAAGTCAGCATTAAAAAGCATGCATCATGCCTCTCCAATAAAGTACAATCCATACGTTATGCCATGTCACTTTATTGTAGAGTTTCGATGATGTTTGTGCGGCAATAACAATGTTTGATGCCTTCATCCTTGGAAACCTCGGTAGAACATAATTACTTACCATTGTCGATATGAAGATGCTTGATCTTCTTTCAAGTATGATCCTTTACCAGTGCATTCCATTGCTTGAAGGTTTTGAATACATGTCTCTTTTGTTTCAAGATGAACACCCAAACCATCCTTGAATAGTCATCAATCAATGAAAGAAAGTATCGTGTGCCTCCCTTTGATGGAACATATGAAGGACTCTAGAGATGCTTGTTGACTTAAGACCTTTGCATGGCTAAATTAAGCCATATTTGGTCGTGGAACAACAGGACAACGGTGAACATGATGTCGCTATGCATGTACAGAGATATATGGAAGAGACTCATTGTAATGTTCCGCTCCGCACTGCGCATTATGCTGAGATGTTGGCTCAAAGAGTCGCGTTGACCGAATGAAATGTATCGATGCAAATCGATACGAGAGTTACGTTGTCCCAAATAATGCATAGAATTAAGTCGATGCAAAGAGTTGTATTGTCCCAAAGAATGCATCGAGTTGAATCGATACGAAGCGTTGCATTGCCCCGAAGGATAAGTACGTTGAGTCGGCTCGAAGATTCTAAGAAATCGAATCGACCCGAGGTGCAAGGCCGAATCGATGCAAGTATTGATTTTAGTTGGTTTCATGTGCATGCTATCTATTTACGCTGAAATATTAGAGGTCGGTATTTTGCCTCATTCGCAACGGGTCCGCAAAGCCCAAATCACCGCCTCGTAACGAGCTGGGACTTGGGCACGGTAGGCCAGAATCGATCGAGTAGTTCAATAAAATAAGAAGTGCTCGAATGGCTAAGTCAGAAAATTTGGACGTGCAACAAAGTTACGAAATCGAGCGGCATCGGCTCGGCAAACAAACAAGGCGTATCGGCTTAAGGTAGGGGGACTTTGACTTCTCTTTCCTACTCCTTCATGCCTAAGTAAAATATATCATTGTATGCTAAGTTAACCTATCGAGACCACGGACGTGGTGTAATGACCATTGTTCGTATTACGTATTTTGGGTATATGTGTACGTATTTAGACCCGTATTGCATGCCTCATTTTGGTTCGGTCCGACTTGACTTGGTTCGGCTTGGTTTTGCATGGTTCGGTTTTGTGTGGACCAAACCACTCCCACCTAACACTTTCATTAAATATCCCACCTACCACTTTCATTAAATATCCCATCTACCACTTTCATTAAATATCCCACTAACATTTCTCTCTCTTCATTACTTCTTCTTCTCCACCATTACTCCTTCAACCACCAGGAAAGAGGGAGAGAGAGAGAGAGAGAGCTTAGGCAAGTGCACCTTGCTTCATGGAAGAAGTCCATTTTTATTGTTCCATTGTCTTCCTCATGTGTTTCTAACCCACTTTAGTACTTGGCATTTTTCATTTCCATGGTTAAATTCTTGTAGATTTAGCTTTGTGGTATTTTCGGTTTCCAGAATTTTGGATCTATCAAACTTGCATACTTGCTAGTTGAGGATCCCATGATTGCAGAAAATTTCGTTTGGTCCAAATTTGATCTATGGGAATTTTGCTGAGCCGCATAGGCAATTTAGCACTCAGCCGCATGGCCATTTCACCTTTTAAAATCTTGGCAGCATGCAAATGCAAAAGCCAGCCGCATAAGCATTCAGGAATGCATTAATGCATTACTCTAATAAGTGAGCCGCATATAGCTTCGGAATATTTAGTTAGTGCATCTCTTTAACATATTTTAATGCATGCTTTTAGTTAATGCATATTAATGCATGTTTTTAATAAATTAATGCATTAGAACTTTTGTATGCATTTAGCATGCAAGCTCACGTAAGGAGCCGCATATGCCTCCTTAGGAATGCATGAACTTTTGTATGCATTTAGCATGCAAGCTCACGTAAGGAGCCGCATATGCCTCCTTAGGAATGCATGAACTTTTGTATGCACTTAGCATGCAAGCTTACACAACCAGCCGCATATGGCTTGCTTCACAAATGAGCCGCATAAGAGAATGCAATAATAATTGCGTTCACACTAAGCATTCTTTATGAATGCATTTTATGCATTTTTTTGCATGTACTTTTCTTGATGCATGTCCCTGGGTGAGCCGCATAGGCACTTGGGAATACTATTGAAGCATTCTTTATGAATGCATTTTATGCATTTCAACTGAAGCATTTTTTAGTAAATTCTTTAATGCATTACTTTTATGCATTTTCTAGATGCATTTTTATTTATTATTATTGCACTGCTAATGCATTCCCTAACGAGCCGCATATGGCTTTGCCTTGCCAAGTGAGCCGCATATGGAACATGGGAACAAGTCAGCCGCATGTATTAGCGCATTATGCTAATGCACACAAAGCATACATAAATTATATATTAAAATATTATATAGTGTATATTATTATAATGTATATTAATATATTTTGTATATTAATATATTTTGTATATTAAATATATTAATATAATGTATTTATTGTATTAATGCATTATTAAATGCATTACATGAATACGTTATATTAATGTATTTAATGCAATTGCCTGCTAGCATGCATGTTTATATATCTTTTGCCCAGCCGCATATGGCCAAGTGACTGCGAACCGCATGGAAATTTTCGAGCCACATGAGTCCCCCACAGCCCTTATCCTTTTTAATATTTAATTGCTAAATGTGTACTTGTGCTAAATTAATTGTTTCCTGACACGATGGTGACCCGTTGTGGTGCACTTTTGACATGACATGATAGTGGCCCGACGCGGCGCACTCCTGACAGTGAACATGACATGACAAGATTTGATGGCCTGGACACCGTGGATGATTATGTTTGTACAATTGAACCGATAATGTTTGCATCATGTCTAGGACAGGGATCCTTGAGTACCACGGTCAGGGGTACCTACTGTAAATGGCTAAGGCTAATAACTAGAATAATTCAGTAGTCATAAGAGATTTCCCCAGCTACAGGCGATCCCGTTATCCCGGCCACCATTGTGGGACTTGCAGCCTGCCGACGAGTAGGGCACAAGTCTAGATTCACTGATATATGAAAAAGAACGATGCACTGCTTAAATGAAACCAAGTCGCCTGGATAACCTGCAGGGCTTGTGGCGGGAGGAATATCTCACTGCATGATGTGAAAACCCTAGTTAGCTAATGTAGAAAGCCGTAGTCACTGATTGGCCGGGAACGATTGTATGGTATGGTTTTCAGTGCTCGATTATTGCAGGCTTGACCGCATGATTGTCACTTTTAACAATAAAGATCAGAGACTAAGTCCTGTTCTGGCGAAGGGTTATAACCCCGGTCCTTGTTTGGTTTAAGGGTTGTAAACTGGCTCCCGGAGCAGTTCTAAGTTATCACGCCCCAGAACCAGAATACTGGAGAGCGGGGGCGGACATAGCCAGCTACGTATAACGGAATGGGATCCACACCGCTATACGGTCACGGCTGTCTAGATATGTGAGGGTTTCACTACAATCCATCAGTCTCTTAAGGTCATAAAATAGCCTATTATCTCAATCTCAACCAACTAATAATAATCACAAGATATCAGATCTCCAAATATACAATTGTAAGGCGTCCCAAACATTACATATCCAGATGATCATGAAGCTAGTCGTTACAAAATGTGAGGACTAGCAAGAGTTCAGTCATACATGATCAACCCCCGGGGCTTGTCAATCATGTTACAGCCCGTAGGCAGACAGTAAGTAAGTACAATCGAGCTAACACTTGCTCGTCGGCTAAACGCCTCCAAAAATAATTTACAATATTATAGTGGGAGAACAAAAGAAACCCATTCGATGCCCTGGTTACGCCTGGTGACCACCATCGGGCTGGAAAGCAGGGAGATCCTTTGGTGCTGCTCCGGTATCTGGCCATACAAAACCAGCTGGGTCAGACCCCAGAAAGAGCAAGTGCCACAAAGGAGGCTTCACTTAAGAACTAAAGCCAGCAAATTAGCACAATAATATAATTACATAATAAGAGACAGTAATTTAAGAAAAGCATGATAGGTAATTATAAAAGACAATCTTGCATAGAATCACTAAAAGGCAGGACATATGGAAAAATATGTCAGGATGATATACGATGAGATAACCATGGAACTATTCAGATAGCTAGGTTACAACCCGTAAACCAAACAAGGACCGGGGTTGTAACCCTTCGTCTGAACGGAACTTGGTTTCTCTCACCATTTATCGGCAAGATAAATATAAGAAATCAGGTCAAATAACAATCTGGAGTGACAATCATTATAGTGACAATCTGGAGTGACAATCATTATAGTGACAATCTGGAGTGACAATCATTATAGTGACAATCTGGAGTGACAATCATTCAATCATTCTGGTATAATCTTGCAATCAATCAATTCTAGACAATACCATACTGGACTAGACTCCATCCAATCAATCACGGCCAATCATTGCCTACGGCTTTCTACATTAACTAACTAGGGTTATCACAATCCTAGTTACTAGCAAGATGCAATGAGATGCTCCAAGTAGTCACAGGCCCTGCAGCTATCCAGGTTATCCAGGCAATCATTATAGTGACAATCTAGAGAGTATAATGCATTAGAGTGACAATAGAGTTCAGTCATTTAAAGTGACAATCAAGAGTGCCCCATATAACAGTGGACTGGAAATGTGCCCTACTCATCGGCAGGCTACAAGTACAAACATTTGCGGCCGGGATAACGGGATCACCTGTAACTGGGGAACATCTCTTCATGAGTAGTGAATTATACTAATTATTAACCTTAGTCCATTTCAGTAGGTACTCCTGACCGTGGTACTCAGGAGTCTCCTCCTAGACATGATGCAAGACAGGACTAGATTATTTGTACAAGCACAATCGCCCACGGTGTCAGGATTAATTAAACAGATCATATCATGTCAGGTAGCCGTCGCAACAGCTATTCAAGATATATCAGGTCAGGTTATCATGCCAAGTGTACTTTGTCAAGAGTGCGCCACGGCGGGCCACTATCATGTCATGTCAGGCTATTATATCAGGAGTGCACCACTACGGGTCACTATCGTGTCATGCTCAGGTATCATTTCCAAACATATTAGACAAATCCATGATTATCAAGTTCATGATAAAAGGCGTAAGGATATAAAATGGACGTAAAATATCTAATAAAATATCAATATACAGGGCCATAGAAGATCAAGGGTAATCAGGCTACGCTCAAGCCAGGCTACGCTCAGGCTAGCGTACGCTCAGGTCTGCGTACCAAAGGATCCATACACTCCCAATGGGAAGCATACGCAAGGGTCAGCATACACAAGGGCACGCTCAAGCTACAGGTCAGCGTACGCTCAAGCTAGCGTACGAAAGGGCCAGCGTACACCTTCCTCGCTTAAGCTAGCGTACCAAGGCACGCGTACGCTCAAGCTAGCGTACGCTGAAGACACGCTGCCAACAGGCAGCGTATCAAGGTGAGCGTACGCTCACCAAGGAGCAGCGTACGAAGGCTAGCATACGCTCACTAGAAGGCAGCGTACGAAGGCTAGCGTACGCTCACTAGAAGGCAGCGTACGAAGGCTAGCGTACGCTCACTAAAGAGCAGCGTACGACTCAGCGGCGTAAGCTAAAAAGCAAGCTCACTGTTCACTGTCTTCTCCAAATGGCAAGAACAGTAAGAACTCTAAGGTTAAATCTAAGCTTCAATTGTCCAGATCTTGGTCAAAATAAGTCCGAATCCAACTTTCCAAAGGTCAAAATTGGGTAGAATGAAATTCTCTACAGCATGGAACCATAAAAACTTGAAAACAAGGAAACTTGATAGATCAAAACCACCAAAAATCTGAAAATAGCAAAACTCTAGATCTACAAGAATCAAAGTCTCAAAATGGAAAATGACAAGTTCTAATATGGTTTAGAATCATGAGAAGAAGCTAATGGAACCATAAAAACGAGTTCTCTTGTGAAAGCAAGTTGTACTTGCCTATGGTTGGGGAGTTGTGGAGAGGAAGGAAGAAGAAGAAGAAATAAATGAGAGTTATGGAGGAGAGAAAAGGTTGGTGGGGAAATAAATATCATGGGTGGTGGTAGGTAGGGGGTTCACCTTGGTCCATGATGGACCAAGCAACCAGCCGGCTAAACCAAGTCAACCCAAACCGAGAGTAAACCAAGCCCAAATAAACCAATGAACCATTAAAACCAATTAAACTATCAATGCCAATAAAACCATGCCAATGCAAAATAAACCAAGATAACTAACCATGAATAAATAAAATATGGGTCCAAAATACGTATACGTACACTAAATACGTATCACGAATTTGGGACATTACATCCTACCCACCTTAAAAGAATTTCGTCCTCGGAATTTAATCAAGAGGCTAGAGATGTAAGGAAAAGCTATTCTATCATAGGCAATCTACCACTACCAATCAATCATACAATCATTCATGCAAGCAAGGATTCGAAGCGTAAGGCATAAGGAAGATATTACACCTTACGAGTCAAACCAGCCGGGATGACCTAATCAGATATCATCCTCATGCTTCCAAGTTTGACTCTTCCAAAGAGGGATGACTCTAAGCAACACGGACTGAGCTGATAGTCTTGCGCTCGAGTCTCTCTCTTTGGTCAAACATGGACACGGGCCTATCCTCATACGAAAAGGTTGGTACCAATAACCAGTTTCGAATGACCTAGGATATGGCTCGGGTCCGGAATGTACCGTTGTAATTAGGATACATGAAATATGTCATGCACCCTGCATAATGACGGTAGAAAAGCAAGATGAGAGGACACATATACCTCTCGGCCGATTCTGAACCTGAGCCTGGGCTAGGGCAAACTGCCGCGGGTCCTGTTGCTGGAAAGTTTGGGCCTGAGTCGGCAAGGGCCTCGGGAACGGGAATTGCTGTTACTGGTGAACTGGAGCTGGTGCTGGTGCTGGTCCCCCAACCGAGGGACTAGATACTGTCGATGCTGAATCAACTCTGAAAGGGCAGGACCCCACCCTATGGTCCGGTGCTCCACACAATAAACACAATCCCAATGCCTTACGACACTCTGCTACCACGTGTCCAGGCTTTCCACAATAAGAACAGCCCATGGCGGAAGACTGCGCTTGCTTCTGTTTCTGCGGAGAGTACGTCGGGGTTGAGTGCTGGACCGACGTAACTGAAGCTGCTCGCCTCGGAGCTCCAATAGTTAAAGTCCTGGCTGCCGGGGCTGGGGCTGAAGACTGATTCATTTGACTATGGGACCGCTTCCGACCTCCGGTCCCGTCCACTATTCTCTGGGAGGTATACTCGTGCCTCCTTGCTGCCCGTAACACCGCATCATAGGTCTGATGCTCGAACTGTTCTACTGCCAATATAATCTCCAGGTGAAGTCCCTGCTGGAACCTCTGCGCTCTATCAAACTCGGTTGCCACCAAGGTGGGAGCAAACCGACTGAGTCTGGAAAACTCGGCCGCATAACCGTCGACCGTCCTCCCCATCTGCTTAAGATTACTGAACCTGGTCTGCAAGTCATATCGAGCCACTGCATCATAATACTTGATCTGGAACTTCTCACTGAATACTGCCCAGGAGACAGGTGTTGCCAATCCCACTGCTTGTGCGGCCCACCAACTGCGGGCTAGATCCAATAACTGTAGGTGCACCACAGCCACCTTCTCGTCTTCTGGAGTCTTCGCGGCTTCGAGAATCACCTCTATATCCTGTAGCCAAGCATCGGCAGCAATGGCATCCTCGCTGCCATTGAAGAAGGGAGGGTTCAGGCGCTTGAAACTGTTGACCGCACTGTTCCCTCGAGGACCACTTCTATTCAGAGCATCTTCCACTGCCTGGTGCAAGGCATCGCCTCTACGATCTTGGGAAGCTAACAATGATCTGATGAGACCCACCAAAGTGCCATCATCAGGATCTGCAGGCTGGACTGGCTGAACTGGCGGCTCTCCTCCAGTAGGTACGACTCGGGAGGCTGCTCCTGAGTGCTGGGCCTGATCTTCTGGTTGCTGCTGGTCGACGGGAGGTGATCCGCCTTGCTGATCCGCCTTGCTGATCAGCAGGTCCAGGTTCAATGCCGCTTAAGAAGACGACATGGGAACAATAAGGAAGGACCAGGACAAATCAACGATTACAAGCATGTGATCAGGACAAGAATTTCAGGAATCAAGAGGATACGAGCAGAGATCAAGGGCGAGTACCGATTGAGACATCTATTCGGTAACCCTCACACATCTTGATTAACAAGACCTGCATGGGCCACCACTTAAACCATGTCACGCCCCAGAACCAGAATACTGGAGAGCGGGGGCGGACATAGCCAGCTACGTATAACGGAATGGGATCCACACCGCTATACGGTCACGACTGTCTAGATATGTGAGGGTTTCACTATAATCCATCAGTCTCTTAAGGTCATAAAATAGCATATTGTCTCAATCTCAACCAACTAATAATAATCACAAGATATCAGATCTCCAAATATACAATTGTAAGGCGTCCCAAATATTACATATCCAGATGATCATGAAGCTAGTCGTTACAAAATGTGAGGACTAGAAAGAGTTCAGTCATACATGATCAACCCCCGGGGCTTGTCAATCATGTTACAGCCCGTAGGCAGACAGTAAGTAAGTACAATCGAGCTAACACTTGCTCGTCGGCTAAACGTCTCCAAAAATAATTTACAATATTATAGTGGAAGAACAAAAGAAACCCACTTGATGCCCTGGTTACGCCTGGTGACCACCATCGGGCTGGAAAGCAGGGAGATCCTTTGGTGCTGCTCCGGTATCTGGCCATACAAAACCAGCTGGGTCAGACCCCAGAAAGAGCAAGTGCCACAAAGGAGACTTCACTTAAGAACTAAAGCCAGCAAATTAGCACAATAATATAATTACATAATAAGAGACAGTAATTTAAGAAAAGCATGATAGGTAATTATAAAAGACAATCATGCATAGAATCACTAAAAGGCAGGACATATGGAAAAGCATGTCAGGATGATATACGATGAGATAACCATGGAACTATTCAGATAGCTAGGTTACAACCCGTAAACCAAACAAGGACCGGGGTTGTAACCCTTCGTCTGAACGAAACTTGGTTTCTCTCACCATTTATCGGCAAGATAAATATAAGAAATCAGGTCAGGTAACAATCTGGAGTGACAATCATTATAGTGACAATCTGGAGTGACAATCATTATAGTGACAATCTGGAGTGACAATCATTATAGTGACAATCTGGAGTGACAATCATTATAGTGACAATCTGGAGTGACAATCATTCAATCATTCTGGTATAATCTTGCAATCAATCAATTCTAGACAATACCATACTGGACTAGACTCCATCCAATCAATCACGGCCAATCATTGCCTACGGCTTTCTACATTAACTAACTAGGGTTATCACAATCCTAGTTACTAGCAAGATGCAATGAGATGCTCCAAGTAGTCACAGGCCCTACAGCTATCCAGGTTATCCAGGCAATCATTATAGTGACAATCTAGAGAGTATAATACATTAGAGTGACAATAGAGTTCAGTCATTTAAAGTGACAATCAAGAGTGCCCCACATAACAGTGGGCTGGAAATGTGCCCTACTCATCGGCAGGCTACAAGTCCAAACATTTGCGGCCGGGATAACGGGATCGCCTGTAACTGGGGAACATCTCTTCATGAGTAGTGAATTATACTAATTATTAACCTTAGTCCATTTCAGTAGGTACTCCTGACCGTGGTACTCAGGAGTCCCCTCCTAGACATGATGCAAGACAGGACTAGATTATTTGTACAAGCACAATCGCCCACGGTGTCAGGATTAATTAAACAGATCATGTCATGTCAGGTAGCCGTCGCAACAGCTATTCAAGATATATCAGGTCAGGTTATCATGCCAAGTGTACTTTGTCAAAAGTGCGCCACGGTGGGCCACTATCATGTCATGTCAGGCTATTATATCAGGAGTGCACCACTACGGGTCACTATCGTGTCATGCTCAGGTATCATTTCTAAACATATTAAACAAATCCATGATTATCAAGTTCATGATAAAAGGCGTAAGGATATAAAATGGACGTAAAATATCTAATAAAATATCAATATACAGGGCCATAGAAGATCAAGGGTAATCAGGCTACGCTCAAGCCAGGCTACGCTCAGGCTAGCGTACGCTCAGGTCTGCGTACCAAAGGATCCATACACTCCCAATAGGAAGCGTACGCAAAGGTCAACGTACACAAGGGCACGCTCAAGCTACAGGTCAGCGTACGCTCAAGCTAGCGTACGAAAGGGCCAGCGTACACCTTCCTCGCTTAAGCTAGCGTACCAAGGCACGCGTACGCTCAAGCTAGCGTACGCTGAAGACACGCTGCCAACATGCAGCGTATCAAGGTGAGCGTACGCTCACCAAGGAGCAGCGTACGAAGGCTAGCATACGCTCACTAGAAGGCAGCGTACGAAGGCTAGCGTACGCTCACTAGAAGGCAGCGTACGAAGGCTAGCGTACGCTCGCTAAAGAGCAGCGTACGACTCAGCGGCGTAAGCTAAAAAGCAAGCTCACTGTTCACTGTCTTCTCCAAATGGCAAGAACAGTAAGAACTCTAAGGTTAAATCTAAGCTTCAATTGTCCAGATCTTGGTCAAAATAAGTCCGAATCCAACTTTCCAAAGGTCAAAATTGGGTAGAATGAAATTCTCTACAGCATGGAACCATAAAAACTTGAAAACAAGGAAACTTGATAGATCAAAACCACCAAAAATCTGAAAATAGCAAAACTCTAGATCTACAAGAATCAAAGTCTCAAAATGGAAAATGACAAGTTCTAATATGGTTTAGAATCATGAGAAGAAGCTAATGGAACCATAAAAACGAGTTCTCTTGTGAAAGCAAGTTGCACTTGCCTATGGTTGGGGAGTTGTGGAGAGGAAGGAAGAAGAAGAAGAAATAAATGAGAGTTATGGAGGAGAGAAAAGGTTGGTGGGGAAATAAATATCATGGGTGGTGGTAGGTAGGGGGTTCACCTTGGTCCATGATGGACCAAGCAACCAGCCGGCCAAACCAAGTCAACCCAAACCGAGAGTAAACCAAGCCCAAATAAACCAATGAACCATTAAAACCAATTAAACTATCAATGCCAATAAAACCATGCCAATGCAAAATAAACCAAGATAACTAACCATGAATAAATAAAATATGGGTCCAAAACACGTATACGTACACTAAATACGTATCACGAATTTGGGACATTACATAAGTCCTCTCTTCGTTTATTGTATTATTGCACCCCACGTCACGCTTGTAATATTTTACCTTACCAACAGAATTGGAGACGGAGTTCTATTCAGGCGAATGGTTACAACCCCGGTCCTTGTTTGGTTTAAGGGTTGTGACCTGGCTACTTGAATGGTTCCCTCGTACTCCATTATGACTATTATTATTCTTTTACTTCAAGTTTCTTTTAACTGATTTAATATATATTTCTGATGTGCTGGTTTTAGTTCTTAAGTGAAGCCTCCTTTGTGGCACTTGCTCCATCTGGGATCTGATCCAGCTGGTTTTGTGTGGCCAGATTTCGGAGCAACCTCAGAGGATCTACCGACCTTCCAGCCCGATTGTGACCATCAGGCGTGACCAGGACAACGAGTGGGTTTATTCTTGCTCTCCCACTCTATTGTAAAAATTTTATTTTGAGGCGTTTAGCCGGCGAGCACCTGTTAGCTCGTATTGTATACCTTATTATTGTCTGCCCACGGGCTGTAGCATGATTGACAGATCCTAGGGTTGATCATGTATGACTAAACTCTTGCTAGTCCTCATATTTTGTAACGACTAGCTTCATGATCAGCTGGATATGTAATGTTTGGGATGCCTTATTATTGTATATTTGGTGATCTTACATCTTGTAACTTTACTTGCTTGCTTGAGATTGAGACAATTAGGCTTGCTATTGACCATAAGAGACTAATGGATTGTAGTTAAACCCTCATATATCTAGACAGCCGTGACCGTATAGTGGAGTGGATTCCATTTCATTATACGTAGCTGGCTATGTATGCGCTCGTTCTCCAGTATTCTGGTTCTGGAGCGTTACATGGTTTAAGTGGTGGCCCATGCAGGTCTTGTAAATCAAGATATGTGAGGGTTTACTGAATAGATGTCTCAATCAGCACTCGTTCTTGATCTCTGCTCGACTTTTCTAATCCCTGAGATTCTCGACCTGAATACATGCTTGTATCGTTGATCTGTCTTGGTCCTTCCTTATTGTTTCCTATGTCGTCTTCTTCAGCGGCATTGTTCCTGGACCTGCCGACCAACAAGGCGACGCACCTTCCGTGGACTAACAGCAACAAGAAGACCAGGCCCAGCACTCAGAAGCAGCCTCCCGGGCCATGCCTTCCGGAGATCCAGAACCCCCGGTGCAGTCAGCCCAGCCCGCGAGGCAGGATGATGGAGCCTTGGTTGGACTTATCAGGGAGCTGCTTGCATCGCAGGACCGACGAGGAGATGCCTTGCATCAGGCCATGGCAGATGCTCTGGACAGAGGTGGACATCATGGGAACAATGCAGCGAATAGTTTCAAGCGCCTGAACCCTCCATTCTTCGATGGCAGCGAAGATGCTATCGCTGCCGATGCGTGGCTTCAGGACACAGAGGTGATATTGGAGGCGGCGAAGACCCCAGAAGATGAGAAGGTGGCCGTGGTGCGCCTGCAGTTATTGGATCTAGCCCGCAGCTGGTGGACGGCACAGGCCGTTGGACTATTGGCGCCTATTGCCTGGACAGTATTCCGTGAGAGGTTCCGGACCAAGTACTTCGATGCGGTGGCTCGGTATGATCTTCAGACCAAGTTTACCAATTTGAAGCAAATGGGCAGGACGGTCGATGGGTATGCGGCCGAGTTTTCCAGACTTAGCCGGTTTGCTCCCACCTTGGTGGCGACCGAGTTCGATAGAGCCCAGCAATTTCAACAGGGACTCCACCTGGAGATTTTGCTGGCAGTGGAGTAGTTTGAGCATCAGACTTTTGATGCGGTATTGAGGGCAGCTAGGAGGCATGAGTATACCTCCCAGAGGATTATGGACAGGACCGAAGGTCGAAAGCGATCTCACGGCCAGATGAATCAGTCGCCAGCCCCAGCTCCGACAGCCAGGGCTTTGACCATTGGAGCTCCGAGGAAGGCAGCTTCAGTTATGTCGGTTCAGCATTCAACACCAACGCACCCTCAGCAGCAGAAGCAGAAGCAGTCTTCCCCCATGGGCTGCTCTTATTGTGGGAATCCTGGACATGTTGTTTCAGAGTGTCGCAAGGCTCGAGGATTGTGTTTACTTTGTGGAGCGCCAGACCACAAGGTAGGGTCCTGCCCGTTCAGGACTGACTCATCACCAGCCGGGACCAGCTCATCAGTTAGGGGGCCAGCCCCGGTACCAGTCCAGCAGCAGTTTTCTTTCCCGAGGTCGTTGCCAACGCAGACCCAGGCTTTTCATCAGCAAAGGCCTCAGCAGTTTGCCCAGGCACAAGCCCAGAATAGGCAGCGAGGATTCCAGCAGAGAGGGCCGGCACCCATAGGACATGGTCAAGTGTTGGCTTTGACCATGGAAGAAAAAGGAGTGGCACCAGGTGAGGTAGTGGCAGGTACTATTCTCGTCAACACTTTTTCGGCTTCAGTGTTATTTGATTCTGGTGCATCACATTCATTTATGTCTGTACGATTCGCGACACGGATAGGACTGGAGCCCGAGTCATTATCAGTAAGGCTCAATATACTTACTGGTAATGGTCTTGTGGGAGTAGATAGAGTGTTTTCCTCGTGTCAGATCATGGTTAGCGGTAGAGAGTTTTCCGCTAGGCTGATAAAATTTCCGATAGCCGATTATGATGTGGTCTTAGGGATGGATTGGTTGAGAGACCAGTATGCTAGGATAGACTGCCATATTGGCAGAGTTGTTTTTAACATTCCAGGCGAGCCGGAGTTTTCCTTTTCTCGAGGCGAAGTTGAACCTTCTCCTCCAGTATTGCGGATGGCGGTAGCAGCAGTGTAGTTACCCCGGATAGTCGAAGAATTTCCAGATGTTTTCCCGAAAGAGCTTCCAGGAATGTCGCCAGAGCGAGAGATCGAGTTTACTATCGACTTGATTCCCGGGACGGCACCAGTGTCAGAGCGAGTCTACAGGATGGCGCCGTCAGAGTTGGAGATACTGTACAAGATGATTGAAGAGCTCCGGACCAAGGGATTCATTCGTGCTAGTGGATCGCCTTGGGGAGCCCCGATATTTTTTGTGAAAAAGAAGGATGGTACGTCCAGATTATGTGTTGATTATCGTACCTTGAACTCAGTGACAATCAAGAACAGATATCCTCTCCCCAGGATAGATAACTTGTTTGATCAACTCAGAGGAGCGGCAGTATTCTCGAAGATTGATTTGCGGTCAGGATACCACCAGATCAGAGTCAGAGAGCAGGACATCCCGAAGACAGCCTTCCGATCTAGATATGGGCATTGGGAGATCCTTGTTATGCCCTTTGGAGCAACTAATGCGCCGACCGTATTCATGGATCTCATGAATCGTATCTTCATGCCTTATTTGGATCAGTTCGTGATC
>JANAVB010004386.1:0-52538 GCA_029216955.1 Iris pallida | reverse complement strand
CGAGACACGACATGACTCGTGGTCACACACGTGTAGCCCACACATAGGCTACACGATAGACACTCTGTTTCGTGTCCACGTGTTTCACAGTGTCGACACGGGAGCCGTATCAGTCGTGAAAACACGACTGATACGCGCGAGTTTCGACAGCGTCGTGCACGTTGTCACAAGCCTCGTGCTCGTGACACAGGACACGAAGCACCACGTGCTCGTGTCCACAGTGTACTGCCACATAAAGGGCTACACGATGGTGTCATCACGAGACATCCAAGTGTCGTGTCCATGCGACACGACACGCTCAAAGTTGGCTCTGTGCGTGTGTGTCACTGACAGTGCACGACCAGTGCACGTGTCCGTGCTCTCTCGACACGACACCAACGTGTCTCAAACTTCGAGGGGGGGCATGTCAGAGGTTGCCCCCTCCTCTGTGTCAATTTTCACGTATCCACGTGTCCCACAGTGTCCGTGCTAAGTGTCGAGTAGCAGGGCATTAAAGTGTGCACAGTGCGATATCCTGGCAGCGTGTCCAAGTCGATTTTCGACACGAAAAAGACACCGTGTCGTGTTCAGTCAAGTGTGGGTGTAAACTATAAGTCTAGGGCTACAAGATTATGAAATTTGTTTTACAAAATAATGAAATTAATTTCCTTGTGACATTTCAACAAACAAGGGTTTCTACCCTATGATACGTGTCCGATACGGACACCAAACCACTTCTAAATCCCACCAAACTTTACCCACAGTTGTATTAGTCCTACATGAATGCATTTATGAAGAAAAAGACAGGATTTTAATTAAGTTTGAAGGAAATTACCTATTGTGCAAATCCAAGGAAAATCAATAAAATGGGGGTGTGTGTTCTTTCACTTGTTGATGTCCAATGCTTCCAAATCCTTGATTGCTAGTTCCTCTTAGCACCCTAGATGTTGTAGGATCCCAATGCAAGAGACTAGAGTGAATTTGGATAAGAATGATCAAGTTGTGAAGGTTTGAAGAAAAAGGATTTTCTAGGAATTAATTTCATGTAAATTATTCATGAATTAATTCAATAGGGTTTTATAGAATTGTGGGCTGCCAAGGGGAGGGGTCCTTGGCTGCCATGGGGGGTAGGGGAGGTGTCCTTGGCTTTCTTCTAGGCTAAGGCAAGACTTTGGTAAAGGGTTTAGATATTTGGAGTGATATAAGCAAAATATCAAGAATAGTAATATCTAGATATTTAACTTACTTTAACCTATGACTAAATATCCATCCTATAGCTTCTAGGTTAGTGGCTAACCTCTAGTTTAGGGTGGAATAGGTTAGGGACTAGTCATGGTACTCAACCATGATTAAAATAATATTAAAATCACATAATCACAAATAAAGCCTAGTAAATTACCAAAATACCCTTTTGGCCAAAAACCACTAATTTGAAGTTCTAAACCTATGGCTAGGCTTACATGATTATGGTTAGTCTCTAGGTTAAGGAAAACTAGGGTTTACACTAAGTTATACTAACAAAATCACAAAGTCACAAGTCATGACTTAGCATGACTTAGAAGATGGTTCTAATTACACTAGAAATCACCATAAATCATATCATGCCCTAAACACCATTAATAAATAATAAATAAAAAAATAATAATTTTCAAAAATCTCCAATTTCAAAAATAGGGTGTTACAAGAAATTATCAGGGCTAACTTCCACGGTCCCTACCTCAACTTTACGTCGGTGCCCCCAACCGAGCAGTACGTCTGGCTCGACGAGTTGAGGGTATATATCTATATTTTTTTTGGTTAAGTCTATGTGATTCTTTAATCAACCATTTTGTAAATTACGTGATAATTGATTTTCTGTGTTAGAGAACGTACTGGTGGCCACCCCATCGCGACGAGGGGATCCGCAGGACCTACCGAAGCGCATGCTCGAAGAAGATCCGGGATATGATTCATGACCTAAAGATGGGGCATACGAGGCCGAATTGGATCCGGCAGGACTATTATGAGGACCTCTTAGGCATGATGGATGACCCTGCATACAAGAAGAAATCGGAGAAGGCGAAGGTGAACCGATCTGCCGCGGGCCTTCATACGGGAGGATCAAGGTCTCACGCAGCGACACTTGCAGATCTGGTGAGCAACCGTAAATTTATTTCACTATCGAATTAGGTATTATTAATTAAAGGAGTTAATTAGTTTTCTATGCAAATTTCGTATGCAGGCCCAACGGGTGGTGAAGGAGGGAAGGGCTCCAGAATCGGTCACCATGCACGACGTCTTCCAGCATACGCACAAAAGACGGAAGGACGGGAGCTTCGTCGACGAGAGGGCCAAGGAGACTGATGTAAGTACTTATGTTTATGAGATTAACGTTAGAATTAAAAGTATTCGGACTATAACTTAGGTAAACTTAGGATTCACACTTAACTTAGTGAAACATAGGATTTATATTACAACTTAGGTAAATCTTATAATATAAACACATTCATTTGATAGGCTGCGTATCGTGAGGCCCTTAGTCGGGCTCAGTTACCTGACACCGAGGATGTCGATGAAACGACGTCCTTCCAGACGCCCTCTTCTTTGGCCGCTCGGAACGACTTGTTCGTAGATACCGTCGGACGGCTTTAAGAAAGGGTACCTGTACGGAGTCGGCTCCCTAGGGCCATTGCATATGGCGACGCAGAGATTTCCACCGACACCGCCTCCTTCCATGGCCCGGGCAGACGATAATGTTAGGTCGCAGCTTACGCAGCTGCACGAGGCGGTGTCGTCCTTGCGGAAGCAATTTGCCACGCACTTTTCGCCTGCGTCTGCTGCTGCCGGGGCTGTCTGCTGCTGCCGGGACGTCTGCTGCTGCCGGTACGTCTGCTGATGGTGCTCGTCCGTCTTCTACTGGTCCGTCGACTGCAGGTGCCGGTCCGTCTTTCAGTGGGCCATCTTTCTTTCAACCCTCAAGCCCCTGTGCTACCGTCTACGGCTGTGACGGCACTCCTGGATCTCATGTCCGCAGAGCAGCTTCGCCGACTTCCGAGCACTGTATTAGACTCCTTGCCTCCGTACCTTGTGGAGGAGTTTATGCGTCGGTCGAATACGGGAACGGACAATCGACCTCCTCCTTCTTGAAATGTTGTTTTAAGAAAATTTGGATTATTTGTGAGAGCTTTGAACTAATTGTGCTATAATCGGCTTATAGCACCGGATATTATGTTACTCTTTAGGGTAATTGATATTTATTTTCTATTAATTTGGTTTGGTCTGTGATTCTTGGATAAATGGTCGTATGTGCATATTTGGTCTATGTGATTCTTGGATAATTGGTGTGCATTATATATTTGGTCTGTGTGATTGTTGGATAATTGGTGTGCATTATATATTGGTTTGGTTTATGCATATATTTGTGAACAGGGAAAGTGCTGCCAATTTTTTTTCCAAAAAACCCAGCTAGCGATGGACTAGTGACCGTTTAGCGACGGCGTTTCCCAGTTGCCGACTACTTTTCGACGGATATTCCGTCGCTACCTGGAGTTTTTAACCTGTTTCCAGTCAGCGACGGGTTTTCGACGGATCATCCGTCGGCATCGTTCTGTTGGTATAAACTTCGACGGAACAGCGACGGATAAGCCGTCGCCAGGGCGACTGATTTTCAGCCGCTATTTCGTCGCTGTATGTGGCGACGGCTTAGCGGCTGATTATCCGTCGCCATGGTTCTGGAAATGTCATGCATTTCCAGAACCATGGCGACGGATAATCAGTCAGAAATCCGTCGCTGTGCCGTCGTCGTAGCGACGGGTCCGCGACTACTATTCCGTCGCCATTGTGCTGGAAATGCCAAGCATTTCCAGAACATGATCGACGGAATAGTCCGTCAGAACACCGTCGCCCATCCGTCGTTATTTATCGACGCATACCGACGGATTTGCGGCGGACCGATACGATCTGATACGCAGTTACGACGGGTTACCGACGGACATGTACGTCGCTATTGCGTACACATTTCAATATTTATTAGTTGCAATGGACGGCAATCCGTCGGGAAAGTGTCGCTAATGCATCGTATTGTGACGTCGAAAATCAGTCGCTATTCCGTTGCCGTGACGACAACTTAGCGACGGAACGTTATTAGCGACGAGCTGATTGTCGACGGATGATTTTGGCCAAATTCCGTCGGCAATCGGTCGCTAATGTGAATTACCGTCGGTTGAGCGACGGATTCGGCCGTCGCTAAATCGACAAATTTTGGTAGTGTTAGAAAAAGTTATGGCAAAAATCTTTAACAACTATTGAATGAGTGTGCATTAATATTTAGAGTTAACTTCTTTTATTGTTCTGAGGTGACTAAATTCAAGTTTTACTTTTGATCTATTAGAGTGAAGTGTTACAAAGTGAGTTCCTCAATGAACCAAAGATTATGTTGGAGGAACGTGAAACTGCAATCAAGCTAAAAGAGAATTGAAGATCAAGAATACTTCTAGAATTTCTTCTAAACTTGCAACAGAAAAAAGAAGAAACTGCTGATGAGTTGCATAATAGTCTGTTTTCTTTCTGCTGACCAAAACCAGCAAGGTATCTTCTTCACAATGGGATAGAGACAAGTATTTGGTGAATCAAACTCCTCTGTATCCTGCAATTGATGAGGATTCATCCTGCTCTTTTCCAGAAAGCGTTTCAAACACATAATGATGTTCTTTGTGTCGTGTCGGAGCTATGCCCCGAGTTCCACAGAAGTATTCTTGTAAAAAAAAAACTCCCCGATTGATGAAGAACTTCAAAATGTTGGAAGTTAAAAAAACATTCGAAGAAAAAAAAGTAAGAATAATAAACAAAGTCCCAATTTCAAACAAATCTAGGGTTACCAAAAATGACAAATGAACAAAACGGAAAAAAAAAAAAACCAAAAAAAAAAAAGCGATAAAAATAGAAAAACGACAAAAAACGACAAAAAAATAAAAAATGACAAAAAAAGCTGAAAAACATCAAAAGTGACCAATAATGATAAGAAAATGACCAAAAACAAAAAAATTGACAAAAAAACAACAATAAAAATGAAAAAAGACGAAAAACGACCAAAACCCAAAAACGAAAAAAAACGACAACAAATGACAAAAAATGACCAAAACGGAAAAAGTATCAAAATGGATCAAAAACGAAAAAAAAACGAACAAAAAAGGCAAAAAATGACAAAAAGAAGATTAAAAATTACAAAAAAGGATAAAAAAAAAGAAAAAAACAAACAAAAATGATCCAAAACGATAAAAAGGAACAGAAATGACAAAAAACAAAAAAAGACAAAAAATAAGAGGGAATTAAAACGAACAAAAAATAGTGAAAAGTGGTAAAAACTGTACAAATTGATAAAAATCGATAAATAACGTGCAGAAACGGCAAAAAATGTGTAAAATCGACCAAAAACGATAAAAAATGTGCAAAAGTGACAAAAACAAATAATGCGCAAAAACGGTCAAAAACGAAAAAAGTACAAATCGACAAAAAACGAACAAAACATGCAAAACCGACCAAAAATGACAAAAACATGCAAAAATGACCAAAAACGATAAAACATGTGCAAACATGTGCAAAATCGACCAAAAATGATTTAAAAAACGTGCAAAATGGCAAAAAAAGGAACAAAAAATGATAAAAAGGTGAAAAATGGTCAAAAACGTACAAAATCGACTAAAAATGATAAAAACGTACAAAATTGACAAAAATTGATAAAAAAAAGCGTGAAAAAACGGCAAAAGACGTGCAAATAAAGCAAAAATAATAAAAAACGTGCAAAACCGACAAAAAAGTACAAAATCTGACAAAAAAGATTAAAAAACGTACAAAAACTGACCAAAAGCGGCCAAGAATGTACAAAAAACGGCCAAAAATCGAAAAAAAACGGCCCAAAACGATCAAAAACGGGAAAAACGAACAAAAATGACAAAAAACAAACAAAAATATACAAGAATGGCAAAAAACGAACAAAATGATAAAAACAAAAAAAAACGACAAAAAAGACCAAAAACGAAAAAAGGCAAAAAAATGAACAAAAGGGACAAAAACGACAAAAAACGAACAAAAATGGCAAAAAAAATGAAAAAAACAAACAAAAAAGGGCAAAAAATGAACAAAAATGATAAACAACAAACAAAGCGACAAAAAAAATAAAAAAAAGTGGCAAAAAAGGAACACAAACGACAAAAAAGGCCAAAAACGAAAAAAGCGACAAAAAACGAACGAAAGGGGACAAAAACGACAAAAAATGAACAAAAATGGCAAAAAATAAAAAAAACAAACAAAAACGGCAAAAATGAAAAAAACGATAAAAAACAAACAAAACGACAAAAAACTAATAAAAAGGGCAAAAAAAGGAACACAAACGACTAGAAACAAACAAAAACGAACAAAAATGACAAAAAAGACCAAAAACGGCAAAAAAAAACTATAAAAAATAAACAAAAACGACCAAAAACTAACAAAAACGGCCAAATGAACAAAAACGAACAAAAATGGCAAAAAACAAAAAAGTCAAAAAAAGACAAAAAACGAACAAAAACAACAAAAAATAAACAAAAACGACAAAAAATAACCAAAAACGAACAAAACGACCAAATTATAGCATACCAATCTTCCACTTAAGTTGTAATGTAATTGTGATTACATAGGTTTTATGATGTAATTGAGTTTAGAAGAAACTGATGTAATGTAATCAAATTTGTAATCGCGATTACATTACATCTATTTTTTTTGTCCAACCAAACACTCGAGTTAGATTGACAACGTAATGCCAATTACTTTACGTTGTCCAATCCTGCAAACCAAACGAGCCCATAGAGTTTTGTAGTTCCGGATAGCAGCAAAAATTTTAAGAATTGGAATCGATTGAGAGATAAAGATTACCAGTGAGCCGATAGCAGCAAAATTTAGGGTTTTGGAGTTCTCCGGTGAGCCTTCACCTTCGCCTCCAAGCAGAGACGGTAGGAGGAGACGGGGAGAGCTCCAGGGCGTAGGGTAAGGAGGAGAGGGAGAGAGCTCTAGGGCTTGGGGATTAGAATGAGAAGGAAAAACAATAGGGTGCGGCTCTACACACCCCACTAGTTACTAAGCACATTCCAATTTTTGGTTGTTTTCCTATTCTACCCATTCCCACTTAGCACAGCCCCCATTCCCCCCTCCGACCCCTCCCTCCAGCCTCCACCGGACCCGCCTTTCCTCCTCCTCCTCCTCCTCCCTTCCGCCGACCTCCTCCTCCTCCTCCCTCCTCCCGCCGACCCCTCCTCCTCCCGACCGCCTCCACCGGTCCCCGCCTTCCCCTCCTCCTCCTCCTCCCTCCTCCTCCGACTCCTCCTCCTCCCGCCTCTCCCCTCCTTGTCACCCCCAGTTTTCAGAAACATGAGTATTTTTATCATTTTGCATTTTTGAATATTTTTGACATTTATTTTATTATTTATGATATTATTTTGGGGTTAAAATTTATTTTATTATTTATGATATTATTTTGGGGTTATTTGAGTCGGATTCGAATTTTAACTCAATCCGACTTGAAACGGGGACCCGGAGGGATAGTTTGACTCTAGTGGGACCCACACACTAGTTAGACATGGCCCACATGATATTAATTTTAGTCCACATGATATTAATTTTAGTTAGTAGTTAGACTAATTATTTATGGATAGGTTTAGTTTAATTAGAGACTTAAAACTAGACTAAATTGACCTCAACCTTTAACACATTCCTAATTTAAATCAAATGGATTAGTGGAGGGCATTTTGGACATTCAAAATTGGGACACCTCACCCTTTTTGGGCAGCCACCTATGGGGCATAAGGAGTGAGTCACTCTTTCATTCATTTGTTTTCATCCACTTTCTCTCTCTTGTTCTTTCCCCAAATTAATTTAGAAAAGGAATCCCATTGATTTCTCCACCAAATCAACCCCTCCTTCCACCAAATCTTCTTTATTTCTCCTCTACTCCATGGTTAGAAGGTGCTAGCTAAGTTTGGGAGGATTCGAAGCTCGTTCGTGTCCTTTTGGAATCTCTACGCGTCGGTGTCATTGTTTGCCATGAAATATAAAAGGACAGAACAATTATTAGAGGACTGGACTTTTACTTCACAATACAAACTCGCTTGTACAAAGAAAGCCTAGGAACGAAAACCTAGGTACAGCAATCTAAGTATAATTATTTATTTTAGATTCTGGAGGGTAACGGTAAAGGCTCGGGAAAGCGACGGTAGCTCTGCCTTAGTCCTTGGACGATCGGATGCAGCCTTGGCTCCGGGGAGGGTCTGCTTGGCGTTTGAAAAAATGCTCTCTCGTCTCTCTCTCCTTTTTTTCTCTCTGAGTATTCTGGTGCTCTGCTCTTCTCCAAAAAAGGGGGTCCTTCTGCAAGGGAATGGCACCTTGCTATTTATAGAAGTAGAATAGCAGTCATTAGGGTTTGCAATGATTGCCCCTTTGATATGTCGGTGGTTAAGGACCAATTAATATGGGCCATTCATTCTGATTGTAGCAAATCTAGGCAATTAATGTAGATTGCATCAAATCCTTGTGGGCAATTAATGCTGATTGCCATGAATATTTGTGACTTGTGATGGCTTGCCACGTGTCTGATTTGCTCGATTTGATTTGATCTGGGCAGTTTTAGAGATTTGCCACAAATCTGATTTAGGATTTGTTAACATCCATAATTCCAGGAAGACAAGACTGCCACATGTCTCCAATTGAGTTGTCTTGGCAGAGCCGTATATGAATGGGCCATACGAGGATGAGCGGCCACATGGAGACAAGCAGCCGTATGAATGTAGTCAGTCGCATAAGAATGAGCAGCCGCATAAGGTGGGTGGCCGCATGAAGTAGGCGGACCGCATGAAGTGGGTGGCCGCATAGACATAGCAGCCGCATGCCTCGGGGCTTGGTGGATTCTGTCAGCTGCGAGAAGATCTCCTTCTTTTCCCTAGGAACGTGCCATTATGTCAGTCATTATTGTGCCTTTATGTCAGAGCTGTCACTTGTCAGGGCTGTCAGTTGTCAGGGCATTAAATGCAGCCAAAGATGAAGGAGAAAATGTTTGAAGGCCACGTGGCCCTTAGTCTATCCGAGCCGCATAGACGCTGTGAGCCGCATGGACATTAGAGCCGCATGAGATTTCTGAGCCGCATAGGGATCCTTGGCCGCATAGGACGTTTCTTTATTCTTTTTCCATGCTTCTACAAGACTGTAACACCCAATTTTCTGAAATTAGGGTATTTTTGAAAATTTATTATTTTTATTATTTGTTAGTGGTATTTTAGTCATAATATGATTTTTGGTGATTTCTAGTTAGTAAAAACCATTTCTAAGTCACGACTTATGACTTTGTGACTTTACTAGTATAACCCTAGTGTAAACCCTAGAGATTCCATAACCTAGAGACTAACCATGATCATGTGAGCCTAGCCATAGGGTTAGAACATCAAATTAGGGCTTTTTAGCCTAAAGGGTATTTTGGTAATTTTCTAGAAATTATTTGAAATTATTTAGATCCATGTGTTTTTATTATTATTTAATTATTGTTAAGTGTCATGAGAGCCCCTAACCAAGTTTAGCCTAATCTAGAGGTTAGTTACTAACCTAGAAGCTATAGGATAGATATTTGGTCATGGGATAAAGTGAGATAAATATCTAATTTACCTTTAAGGATATTTTCCTTAAACCACTCCAAATATCAAGACCCTTTACCCAGAGTCCAAGCCTTAGCCATGAAGGAAGGGCTAGGACACCCCTCCATGCCATGGTCGGCCAAGGGCACCCCCCTTGGCAGCCCACACTTCTATATAACCCCTTTGTATTAATTCATGAATAATTTACATGAATTTAATTCCTAGAAAATTCCAATTTCTTCAAACCTACACAACTTGAGCAATTTTGATCCAAATCACCTCTAGTTTCTTGCATTGGACTCCCCTACACTAGAGGGTACTAGTTAGGGCCTGCTATTGAGGATTTGGAAGCTTTTGGCATCACAAAGTTGAAGGATACACACCCCCCTCTTCTTTAATTTTCATTGGATTTGCACAAATAGGTAAATGCCCATAAACTTTGTTAAATTGTATTTTCTCTTCATATTTGCATGCATCTAGGTACTAGGGTACTGTAGGTCAAGTTTGGTGAAAAATAGGATTGATTTGGTGTTCCGTATCGGACACGTATCCTAGGCTTTTAAACTGTGTTTGATGAAATGCCACTGAGAAATGGATTTTGTTAAAATGTAAAACAAAATATACTTTCTGGTAGCCCTAGACATGTAGGACACAACCCAAGTGGACTGAACACATTTCCGAGTCGTGTCCGTGTCCAAAACGGACACGAACCCACTGTACGAGAATCGCGTGCGTGCCCTGCTACCACGCTCCTCGTACTCACTGCACAGTGCACTAGGACACGAGATTTTTGGCATGGACACGGGGGCAATGTCTGCGAACATGCCCCCAAAATTTGGTGTCGCTTCGTGTCGTGTCGAGTGAGAAATCTCACTCGTACTGGACACGGGCTGTCAACGCACACGCACGCGAGGACAACTTCGAGCGTGTCGTGTCGCGCGGACACGACACTTGGGTGCCTCGTAACGACACCATCGTGTAGCCCTTCATGTGGCGTACACGAGGACACGAGCACGTGGTGCGTCGTATCCTGTGTCGCGAGCACGAGGCGTGTGACAACGTGCACGATGCTGTCGAAACACGCGTATATCAGTCGTGTTTTCACGACTGATACGGAGTTCGTTTTGTGTCCACGAGTATCGTGGACATGTGTCAGAGTGTCCATCGTGTAGCCCTATGTGTGGGCTACACGTGTGTGTGACCACAAGTCGTGTCGTATCTCGTGGTGTGTCCACGAGACACGTGAACACGTGCACGACGCTGTGCACTGTATTGTGTATCCTAGTTTACCCGAGTGGGTTTTTCGAGTGATTGGACACGTTAAACCGTGTCGTAGGTGTCGTGTCAGGCACCTAGGACACTAGGGTATGTATGGGGCACCAGTTACCAACCAATAGGATCGAGCCTTAGCTCGTTTTAGTGTGTGAAATCGGGTTATCCCAGTTTCGAGTGCACAGTGCACTGTTTCCAGGTTTGGGGATTTTTCTCCAGTTTTTCAAAGTGAGTTTTAAACCTATTTTTGATCTGATTTATACATGTAATGGTATGTTTTTAGTATGTATATACGTTATATATATATGTATATGTGAGTGTGGGTGAGTTTTGGGGATAAATGATAGTGTATAGGTGTAGTTGTGTGTGTATATACATATATATGTATATATGTACTCTGTGTGTGTGTGTGTTTGGGGGCTGGATTGGTTCCAGGAACCACCCCCTCTCCTTTCCTGTCTACTGTCCCCCTCTCTATCACTGTTCACTCTCCTTCTCTCACTTTATATCCCTCTCTCACTTTCTCTCTCTCTCTATATATATAATATATATAGTTGATATATATATATATATATATATATATATAATATATATATATATATATATACATTATGTATTAGATCCCATTATGTCATTATATATATATATATGTGAGTATGACATATTGTATATAGTGTATTATATATAGTGTATAACATATTGGGATATAGGTAGTAGATAGATGTGTATAACTATATATATAGATATATATATATGTACTTTGTGTAGAGATGAAAACCTATAACCATTAGCCTATGGCCTAAGCTACTAGCCTATGGCATAGGGGCTAACCCAAATTGACCCTTGTTGACTAAGGGTTGACCAAAGTCAACCTTAGGTCAAACTTGACCTAGTTGACCTAGATTGAACTTAAATTAACCTAGAATGACTAGTTTGACATTGGTTGACCTAACTTGACTAGTAGACCTAGTTGACTAGATGATTGACAATTGTTGACCAAAGTCAACTATTGGTCAACCATGACCTAATTGACCTAGAAATGGCTTGGATGAACATAGAAGGACTAGTTGACTAAGTTTGACTGAACCCTAACTAATTAATTATGTTTAACCACATGGTTATGAGGGTAGTCCCATGTAGATTAAGATATGTATGGGGTTAAGTGAGATACTTAGAGTTGAGTCATGACTTGAGTTGGAGTGTGGGATTATCTTGATTATAGGATTAAGGTTGGTATTATATATGTATTTATGTGTGATATACTTCGTATAGATAATTGGTTATACCTTAACATTGTGGTATAGTATCTTAGGTATCCTAAGACATGTTAGCCCATGGTTGATTAAGTTAGTCTTATGGAGTATTAACTTAGATAGTTGACCATTAGTCAAGATTGACCTAATTACCTTGTTGACTAGTCTTTGTTTGACCAAAACCTTAGTTAGTCTAGGTTGACCTAGTTTGACTAGTATTTGACTAGTCTGACCATTGTTAACTAAACCCTAGATAACTTGACTAGGTTGGCTAGAATGTTGACCAAGAGTTGACTTTAACCTAGATTAGACTTGTTTAACCTTGTTTAACCTTGAATGACTTAGTTTAACTTCTTGTGACCTAATATGACTTGATTTGACTTAGTTTGACTGTAGAGTTGACCAAGTTTGACTTTGACCTAGATTGGCTTAGAATTCATATAGATTGCATTGTAGATTTCTTTTACCTTCATTTTGGACATGTCACAACTGTATTACTCTATTTTAGGACATTGTGACCCTGGTACAGACATCTGATATTACACTACTCTTTCCAGAGTGTCAGGCGAGTACATTCTCTGATAGTTCTTTCATTTACTTGTCATTTACTGTATTTCAGTTCTAGTTAGCTATATGTGATTCTCTGTACAAACACGATTAGTATTGCTGGATCCATTACATGCGACACTCATTTATTCATGTCTGGCCTCTATATCTGGAATCACTACTGGCATCACCCTACTGGAATCATTTCTGGAATCATTGGCTGGACTCATACTGGTTGTAGTATTGGATTATGGATTCATTTGTGGGCGGGGAAAATACTTGAGTAGACATGTGAACATACCTAAAATCTGAAACTCACCTCCCTTGGAACTATTCTGGAATGCTAGCCATCCCACACTTGGCCGAGTGTGCGATGTGCCTGATTACCCCTAGCCGTTTACATGTTGATCTCAGTATTTTAAAACACACTGTTAGAGTATAGTCTGGACTCACACTGGAATCATGGATCACTTCTGGACTCATTTTTACTGGACTCATCTCGTACTGGAATCATCTAGTATTGGATTATATGGACTGGACTCACACTGGGATTACATTTTATACTGTCTGGACTTATACCATGTTATTCTAGTTCAGCTAGTTTACTACAGTCTTCTTGCCATGTTTTCTTCTCTTGTTAGTTACCTTACTTTCCTTGTATCCCTCACTGTTTCTCTACATCATTATCTGTGTAAAACTGCCATGCTCATCTGTATAACTGTCTAAAAACTGCTTTATAGTCTTTGTCATTTACTTGGGATTTCTAGATGAGATGTGCTCGTTCCTGTCCTGATTGGACCTGTTGAAAATATTACAGATGATACTCCTGACGACACATGCCCTACTTACCATGGACCTGGCGAGGGATTAGCTACCTTTAGTTCCGACTCTCAGGAGTGATTCAGGAGTTTAGCTAGTAGACTTACTTAGCTTTCATGTTTTGAGCTTGTTTGTATTAAACTTGAGATATTGAGTTGTATTTGAGTTTGTTTGAGATATTGTTGTTATTATTTTAGTAGTTTAATTTCTGTTGTTGTTAGTTGGTATCTAGATTTCTGTGTTATCTTATCGTGCTTAGACTGTGATTGAGTATATCATATCTTTTACTTGTCCTCCTTTCGGAGTTGAGATCTTGGCAAGTACATTATATACACTGCATAAGATTAGTTAGCAACCTAGGACAGCGTTCTACCGCCGACACTGCGGCGTAGGCTGGACGTACCCACTTCTCGTGCCCCTACACAGGGTGCGGGTCGTGACAAAGACCCCCTTCAAAGTTTTCAATTTGTAAAATTGAAATACTTTGAATAAGAAGCATGGCTATGTATAAACTCTTCTGACCGCATATGATGTCCTGGCCGCATGGATGTCCCAACCGCATGGGTATCCCAGCCGCATGGCCTCCTCAGCCCAATAGGCCCTTCAGTCGCATAGGCCCTTTGGCCGCATAGGCTATTTGGCCGCATGAGATCTTTGCCACATCATCCAGCCACGTGTGCAGATCTTATGCATTAATTGCTGTTGATTTGCCGTCAGTTTTAGGGCCGCTTTTTGGGACAGGATCCCAAGAGTTTTGCCTTGATTTAATTGGATCGCCTTGAAACCCAAAGAGGCGGTTATATTGCTTGTGGATCGATGCGTCGATCTATGGGGTTCTGCCTATAAATAATAGGATTTTTGAGAAGGCTTCTTTACTTTCTGCTTTTTGCCCTAGCTCTCTCTTGTCTTTTGTCTTCCTCCTCTAATCATCAGTAATGGCCCCCAAGAAGACTGTCGCGGCGAAGGATAAGAAGGCTGCTTCTACTTCGACTGCAGCCGTTCTTCCGTCAGCCGACGTGCCCGAAGTCCACCCTGACCTCCATCCTCCTATTGCTGGTAAAAACCCTAACTGTTGTGGCTACGTCGCATGCTTTATGTGCGAGCCTTTATCTCCATGTGTGCTGCATGTTCGACTCATGGTCGAGCCATGAGCCGCATGAGAATCGTTGCTATGGCCGCATACGCATCTCACTAATCAGGGCCGCATGAGCTATGCTGAGTCGCATAGATTCGCACGAATTTGTTTGTTTTGCGATCCGAACTCTGAGGGCCCTATGAGAGCAGTTGCAGTATGATTCTTTAGAGTTTGGGCCGCATGAGGCTTCATGGAACCCGAGCCGCATAGGCTTGAGGACTTTAGTCAATTTTTTTGGGCCATCTTTTCTTTTAACTTATTTTTTGTCTTCTTCTCAGTGAATTTGTCGGTTAATGCTGCTGGAGAACCCCTGGTTGGTCGTGCCCAAGCTGCTGTGGGCTATAGGTATGACCAGATCGTTCGGTATATAGCGGACCTAGTTACCTAGCGACGAGCCTCCGGCGAGATTGAGTGCCCTCAAGAACCAACCTTTCTATTTTCTCTATGCTATGATGAACTCAGGGAAACTGGAAGGAGAATGTCCAAAGCCTGCGTTCTTCTTCGGAGATGCCCTGACCGTGAAGAACAGTCAAGTTCTGGACGTATCGAAGAATTGGAGCTTTATTTCTAACGGGGTGGCGATCCGTATCCCCCAAATGGAGCGCCACTTTTCGCTATCCTGGTTCAATATGTTCCCACTGGATAGGAAGATGGAAGAGTCTTTGACCCCGACTCGGAATGGGATGTTTGTGGGCGACATCCATTACAACAATATCTTGAAGTCAGTATGCACGGGCAAGGTGCATGCCAGCCGTTATGTGATGGGATTGGCCCCGGGTACTTTCTTGAATGTGCCGGGTCCCAATTTCACGTTTTCTGCAGCCGATACTTTCCTGAACCAACTTGCTCGGAATAGGCTCCTATTCCATTGGCCGGTTGATGCTCCCGAATTAGATACACCCCGTTCCCTCATGGATCAATCTGTCTATGTGGATCTTGCGAAAGTATGAGGCCTTTCTGTGTGAGGTTGGTCTTTATCATGCTATTCGGGGCACCAGTCATGGTCTGCCCATAAACAAGAGATTATTTATAGCTCTATTGGAGATGTATAACCACCGTACGGGAACCTTCTATACGTCTGTAGGGAAGATGGGGCTTGCACTCCACGAAATACATACGGCTTCCAAGCTTCCTTGGGGGGATGAAGCTTTTGAGGCGTATACTCCGACGAATGAGGAGTTCGAGGAGTTGGAGAAACGGCATCCAGGTTTCGTGGCTATTTATCAAGAGGTATTGTGCCACTATAGCACATGTCAGCAAATAGCTAAGAAAGAAAGCAGCTCGGAAGGGAATGCTCCCCATACCAAGGATTGGGTACGCTATCTCTTCCCGATGGATGCCTCTGGTCGAATTGCTTCCCGACGTCCTCAATCCCGAGAGGCGATTCAAGTCCTGGTGTCGTCGGCCAAGAGGGTGGCCACCACTAGTGACAGGTTTGGGAGTCAAATCGACTCTTTTGGTTATTTTTATCAGGATACCCAAGAGCTATCAGAGAAGGCGCTCCTGGCGGGATTCTTGATGGTATGGCTGCGGAATTGCGTAGTCTCGGGAGGAGCTGGTTCTATTGAGAGGATCAGTCGTAATTTTATTGTAAAACCCCACAATTTTTTTATTATTTTATTGTTTCTATTTTTGTTAATTGTTAAATAAATGTATTACACTAATTATTAATTACTTATAAAGTTTAGATATATATATGTATATATATATATATATATATATATATATATATATATATATATATATATATATATATATATATCTGCAAGTGTTTGTGTGTGCATTGTATTAGAAAATCCTAACCCTTAACCCTAAAGGCTAAACCTAGGTTAACTCTAACCTTAATTCATTTAGTTTTATTATTAGATTACATATATATATCTATACTTATATATATAT
This sequence comes from Iris pallida, assembly GCA_029216955.1. Taxonomy (NCBI): domain Eukaryota; kingdom Viridiplantae; phylum Streptophyta; class Magnoliopsida; order Asparagales; family Iridaceae; genus Iris; species Iris pallida. The sequence goes on along the minus strand of JANAVB010004386.1, from coordinate 36,006 downwards.
AGTGTTACTATTCATTTAGTATTATTATTAGATTATATATATATATATCTATACTTATATAGATATGGTGTTACTATTCAGAGCAAACCCAAACCCATTCCATAAATCCCGACCCTAACCTTAGCTCAGCCATGGGCCATCTACCCAAACCCTAACCTAGGACCAAACCCATTAGGGTTTCCTAAACTTATGGATCTCATATATATATATATATATATATATATATATATATATATATATATATATATTATATATATATATATATATGTATCATCCGATCTAGTCTCAACCCTAAGCTTCACTTCACGTAAACACCAGCCCCCCCATCATCACCGCCACCCCTAGCCACCTCCGGCGACCCTTCCCTTCGCCTACCTCCTCCCCCTCAACCGAGGCATCTCGCCGTCGAACGACGGAGGACGCGGCGTTGCCCGCGCCCGCACGCTGCAGCCGACCCGCCCGCCGATCCCGGCGACCCCCTCGTCGGCGCCACCCCCTCGTCGGCGAGCCACCCCCCTACGGCGTGGCCAGGTAGCCCCGACCCACCACGTGGCGCTGCCACGTGGGAAAACCCCCCTTGCATGCTTTAACCCTAGTTTTAGGGTTTAAAATCAGATTATTCAGTTTTTTTTATGATTGTTATTGTGTATAAATTGATAATTAATTCGATCTGAATGTAGGAAATCATTGGTAATTAAGTAGAGGTTCTGCCCTAATTTTTGTGAGAATTAATATCAATTATTAGTATTTACGTTTATTTAATTATGAGTTTTCGATGTTGGTAATTAAATAATTGTGTTTACTGTTTTAATCTTTAAGTAATAATTTTATTATGAATTAAATAAAACTTTGTAGATGAAAAATTTGTAAAATTAATATAGTATTTTAAAATAATTTTTCCAGAATTTATAGTATTTAATTTATAATTATTTTATGTGAAAAACAGTAAATTTAAATTGTTTAATTAATTATGTTTGATTCATATTATTTAATTAATAAATAATTAAATAATATAATTTATATGGAATATATAGATTTAAATACAAAGTATATTATGGAAAATTTTCCAATATTGTATAGGTTTTTAAAATATTTTATTTAGATTTATCTTGTGAGTTTTGTATTAATCAAATCAATTATTAAATACTAGTTTTTGATTTATATTATTTAATTGGTTAGTAATTAAATAATATATATTAAATAGGAAAGGTTTGTAAAAATATACTTACTGTATAAAAATAAATTCAATATTTAATTATGGTTATTTATATTTATATAGATTTAGTTAGATAATTTTTAGATTTATTTAATAAATTAAATATATTATATAATTAATTGATATTAATTATATAAATATTTGTAAATTTGTGAAATGTTAGGATTCTATTAGAAATGTGTAAATAGAATATTTAGGAAATTATTTTATGTATTTATATGTATTTACAAATTTTTAAGATTTAAAAGTAATTTTTTAGAATTATTTTAGATGGTTTAATAATTATTTATTAATTTAAATAATTATTAATTATGTGTTATTATTGTGTAGAATAGTGAATTTAGATTTATTGGATAAATTTAGGGTTTATAGTGATTTTTAGAATTTATTTAGAATCATTATGTATTTACTATTATTATTTAACTTGTTATTTAATAAATAGTTTTAATAGTAATAAATTCATTTCTGTAAAAATATATATATAATATATATTTATTATTCTGATATTATTTAGTTTATTATTAAAATAGACTAAAAATGATTTTTAAGGATTTTTTACTATATTTGTTAGTATTATTAGGAATTGTGTATGCATGTGTGTATTAAATTGATTATTAATTATTTTATAATTAATTAATTAATTATTAAATATTATGTTGTATTATTAAATACAGAATATAAATGTATGATAATAAGTATATTTTACATACTTATTATTGTATAATTCATAATTATTGATACTAGATAGTTAGTTTTAATAAAATACTATTGTTTATTGGTTAATTAGCAATTAATCAATTTAGTAAATTGTTAAATAGAGATTAATTAGAAATCATGCTTGTCTAGGATTATTTGCTTCTCGGGACTCAGGACTCTACATCGGACCCGGATACTTAGTTGCTGGACACAGGCAAGTACACCTTGCTTGACATTTACTATGCAGTATTTACTTTTGACCAGTTATTACTATTGTGTGCACTCGTCTCCATTGATGACTACCTTGTATAGAGTTAGTATAAACTTGACACCGCCTCAAACACGTATCACATATGAGTGAGTTGAGTGCAGAGGTTCTGTGTTGACTGGCCCTTAACATATGATCTTGCGTCTGTTAGTAGTTTGGTTTAGTTACATTATATTTATTATGACATCTTGCATATTGTTCGTACCGCGTATACGGTACGAGTACATTGGGTGGGGAGAGTCTACTAGTGGTGTATGAGAATTTTTGTTTCCAATGTATGCTGGATGCTCGTAGCCCCTCGTTTCTCAAACTGTAGAACGCTTGGTGGCAGTTTCTTCTCCTTCTCCCCCTCTCATGTGCCACTAGAGATGTCTCGAGAGCATTTACACATAGATGGTTAGAACCCCTTTATTTGCTCACTTTGTATTTCCTGTCCTTGTTTGGTTAGGGAAATGCTTACTTTATAGTTACTTTTACATTACTGCTCAGTATTATCATGCATGTCAATTTCTGTGTATTTTTTATGTCCCTCTGAGGACCTGGTAACTTTTCCAGAGCTTGACGAGCACTTATTCCCAGCTGATTACGGAGTAGAGGGACTTGTTGACGACGACTTTGAGGTGGAGCCGCAGCCTTGATCCTCTGGAGGCTAGCTACATCTTCAGACGTGGGTTTCATTTCCACTATTCCGTTCATTTCTATTTACTACTTCATTTCATTCCAGTTGTACTCATTTTCATATTTAGTGGATTGTTCTCCACTAGTCATTGTTGACATTTGGATTCTGTGACACCGATGATTTTTATTTCAGTTATCTATTACTTTATTTCATGGATGAGACTAGTTACCTGCCTGTGATGTTACTTTATTAGTTATACTTCAGCGTACTACAATCAGATCATAGTCCATTAAATTGGGTTTAGCTATGCTTGATTGTACAGCTGGCATGCCACGTGTTCCCGATCCGATTATTTGGAACTGGGGCGTGACATGTTTTTAGTGGTGGCCCATGCAGGTCACGAAATTTGTTTGGTTACGTTACTGTACCGAACAAGCCTGCAAATTAGGTTTAGAATATTAGGTCTCATCTATACTCGACTATATCATTCTTGATTATCCTTGAACAAATTCTTTTGCATCTCGTTTGTTTCCGTCCTATTCTCAATTCCTTCTATCTTATCTCTGCAGAATCATGAATCTAAGGAGTGGACGTACCGCTGCCGATGAAGACAACCAGTCATCTGGTACGGATGATCAGTCCGCAAGGGTAGTTCCAAACAACCCTTTGCTCCCAGGGCAGACGTCTCAGCCAGTTGGTGCACCACCGACTGGGGTACTACCTCCTCCTCCCCCGCAGTACCCTCAGACATTATATGGAGTGCCCCCGGCTATACCTCAAGACAGTCAGGCACAGATGTTTCAGTTCATGCACATGATGATGCAAGAACAGAGACAGCAAGCAGCGGAGCAAAGGCAAGAAGCAGCTGAGCAGAGACGGGAAGCTGCTGAGATGAGACAGGGATTCCTGACAGCTATGGAGAGGATGACAGCACCAGCACCTGCACCAGCTCCGACACTAGCTCCCGTGAGACCAGCACGGGTAGGTTCAGTGAAGGACTACGTGCAGATGGACCCCAAACCTTATCGGGGAAATAAGAGTCCGGAGGATACTACTACCTGGATCACCAGCACCAAGAAGCTATTGGAGGCATCTCAGTTGCCTGAAGATTTATGGATGACTGGCGTAAGAACTCAGCTGGAGGGGAATGCCCATCACTGGTGGGATTCTATGGAGCGTCAGTTGGGTACTCGTCAGTCGTGGGAACAATTTCTGGAGTTTTTTGATAAGAAGTACTTTCCTACTACTGTGAAGAATGCCTTATACAACCAGTTCCTGTACCTAGAACAAGGGAACAAGACTGTTGATGAGTATGACTCGGAGTTCAGTCGACTCAGCAAATATGGGGAGGTGCTGATACCCAATGATCTGGAGAAGGCCAAGAGATTTCACAACGGGCTGAGGCAGGAGCTACAGCATTATACTAGCTCCCAGTCACGAATCTCTTATGCTGAGTTGCTGATGGAGGCCAGGATTCAGGAGACAATTAGCAAGGGGAAGCTAAACCAGCAGAAGAACCAGCCAGTGCAGACGAAGACGCAGCAAGGAGGTCCTATCAGGAGACCTACGGGACATCACCAGCATCAGCAGAAGACTGGACCCTACCAGTCTAAGGAGCTTCCGACTTACCATTTCTGTGGCAGGAAGGGACACTTACAGAGAGAGTACAGAAGGATGCTGGGTACTTGCTTAGCTTGTGGATCGAGCCAGCATCAGGCTCGAGATTGCCCAATTCGGGGAGCCATTGTGCCAGCTGGAGGACAGAAGCCACCAGCACCAGGAGGTCAGTAGAGAGGACCTATATTCACTTCACAGTCAGCACAGTTTGAGAAAGCCAAGCAGCAGGCAGGAAACAAGAAGCAAGGTTAGATTTTTGCTCTCACTCAGGAAGAAGATGGAACCGAAGGTGAGGCTATCACAGGTACTATTCTAGTAGGTTCATTTCCTGCTACAGTATTATTTGATTCTGGTGCCACCCTATCATTTATATCATCTAGATTTGTAGCCGTGCATAAGATAGCTACTTCTACTATGCCTAAGAGTTGGAAAATTATTACTGGTGGGGGTATAGTACCTGTGACTAGTACATGTAGAACCTGTTCGGTAGTTATTTGTGGCCGAGAGATGAGAGCTCGACTTTTGGTATTTCTTATGCCAAATTTTGACGTAGTATTGGGTATGGATTGGCTTAGTCAATATCATACGATATTGGACTGCCATAGGGGTTGTGCTATATTTAGACCGCCAGGCTAGCCGGAGTTTGAATTTCAGAGAGGAAGCATTGAGAAGGGAGTATCTCAGTATCATGGAGCTTGCATGGCAATGGAGGTTGCCCCGCCACCGATCATTGATGAGTTTTCTGATGTCTTTCCCGATGATCTGCCGGGTCTACCACCCGACAGAGAGATTGAGTTCACCATTGAGCTCATACCAGGAGCGGCACCAATCTCTTCAAATGTCTATCGACTGGCGAAGAAGGAGCTGGATGAAATGAAGGTGCAGCTGCGGGAGTTGCAAGACAAGGGATTTATCAGACCAAGTGCATCACCTTGGGGAGCCCCGGTCTTGTTTGTGCCAAAGAAAGATGGAACAGTTCGCATGTGCATTGATTATAGGGCTCTTAATGCTGTGACGATCAAGAACAAGTATCCCCTGCCCCGAATTGATGATCTATTTGACCAGCTGACAGGAGCCCAGGTATTCTCGAAGATTGATCTGAGGTCGGGATACCATCAAGTGAAAGTTCGGAAAGAAGACATCCAGAAGACATTCAGGACTCGGTATGGTCATTATGAGTTCTTGGTAATGCCCTTTTGTTTGACAAATGCACCGGCTGTGTTCATGAATTTTATGAACAGAGTATTCCATGAATATTTTGATAAGTTTGTCATAGTATTCATCGACGACATTTTGGTGTATTCAAAGAACCATGAAGAGCATGAGGATCACTTAAGGAAGGTGCTGGCGATCTTGAGGCATCAGAAGTTGTATGCAAAGCTGAGTAAATGTGAATTTCTGCTAGATCATGTTTTATTTCTTGGACATGTTATCTCAGGAAAAGGCATAGAAGTGGATCCGACGAAGATATCAGCAGTGGAGTCGTGGCAAACTCCAACCGATGTTTCAGAAGTACAAAGTTTTCTGGGGCTTGCCGGATATTACCGGAGGTTCGTAGAGAATTTTGCAAGAATTGCGGAGCCCATGACGAAGTTGACTCGCAAGGATCAGAAGTTCGAGTGGACGGAAGAGTGCCAAGCTGCTTTTGATGATTTGAAGAAGCGCCTTACTACTGCACCAGTCTTGACCATTCCATCGGGATCAGGAGGTTTTGTCATCTATAGCGACGCTTTTGGAAAGGGATTAGGATGCGTCTTGATGCAGCATGGGAAGGTAGTTGCTTATGGTTCACGGCAGTTGAGGACCCACGAGAAGAATTATCCCACGCACGACTTAGAGCTTGCGGCGGTGATATTTGCCTTGAAGCTTTGGAGGCATTATCTGTATGGAGAAACAGTGGAGGTATATACAGATCATAAGAGCCTCAAGTATGTCTATACTCAGAAGGATTTAAATTTGAGACAAAGGCGTTGGCTCGAGTTGATGGCAGATTTTGATATTGAGTTACAGTACCATCCAGGGAAGGAATTCAGTAGCAGATGCATTGAGCCGTAGGCCTATGGCACACTTCTTGACATCACAAAAGGAGTTGCTATATGACTTAGAAAAGATGGGCATCGAAGTTGTTAGGCCTGGAGGAGCTGCAAAGATGATGAATCTTCAGGTTCAATCTTCATTGGTAGAGCGGATCAAGGCGACCTTACCGACAAATGCCAGATATCAGAGGCTTCGACAGAGGACAGAGCAAGGACTGCAGACTGGATTGAGGATTCACGAAGATGGGACCTTGAGGTGCGGAGATCGCCTCTATGTTCCTAATGGAGAGATCAGGCAGGAGCTGATGGCAGAGGCTCATAGCTCGACCTATTCTATTCATCCAGGAGGTACAAAGATGTACAGGGACCTGAGACAACACTACTGGTGGCATGGAATGAAGTGTGAGATAGCACGGTTCGTAGCAAAGTGCTTGGTGTGTCAGCAAGTCAAGACTGAACATCAGAGGTCCGCAGGATTATTGCAACCGCTTCCGATACCTGAGTGGAAGTGGGAGCACATCACTATAGATTTCGTTACGGGATTTCCGAGGAGCCCAGCTGGACGAGATACAGTTTGGGTGATTGTGGACAGATTATCGAAGTCTGCTCATTTCATACCATTCCGAGTGGGGCAATCTACAGAGGTATTGGCAGATCTATATATGAAGGAGATAGTGCGATTACATGGAGTACCAGTCAGTATAGTCTCTGATCGAGATACGAGATTCACATCGTATTTCTGGAAGAGCATGCAGGAAAGTCTGGGCACAAGACTGAAGTTCAGCACTGCTTATCACCCCAGACGGACGGGCAGTCAGAGCGTACCATTCAGACGTTAGAGGACATGTTGAGAGCTTGCATGTTGGATTTTGGAGGATCCTGGGAGGATCACTTGCATTTGGTAGAGTTTTCTTACAACAATAGCTACCAGGCAAGTATCCAGATGGCCCCTTTTGAAGCATTGTACGGAAGGAAGTGTCGATCGCCAGCATATTGGGGTGATGTAGGCGAGAGACAGATATTGGGACCCGAGTTAGTGACTCATATAGTAGATACAGTCAAGAAGATTCAGGGGCATCTACGAGCAGCAAAGGACCGGCAGAAACAGTGGGCAGACACTCATAGGCGACCTCTTGAGTTCAAGGAAGGAGATCATGTGTTCTTGAGAATCTCCCCGACTAGAGGTACAATCAGATTTGGAGTCAGAGGAAAGCTCAGCCCAAGGTACATCGGACCATTCGATGTGTTGGAGAAAGTTGGCGAGATTGCATACAGATTGGCACTGCCGCAGCCATTCGAAGGCGTTCATGACGTATTTCATGTCTCCCAGTTGAGGAAGTATGTGGCAGACCCTAACCACGTACTTGATCATTCAGAGATCACCGTGGGACCGACTTTGTCCTACGAGGAGCAGCCTGTGGAGATCCTAGACCGCAGAGAGAAAGTGTTGAAGGTGAAGACCATTCGACTAGTCCGAGTTGCGTGGAAACACCATTCTCCGGGCGAATCGACTTGGAAGCGGGAAGATTCTATTCTGGAGCGTTTTCCATACCTTCGTGAGGCGTCTGGTATGATTTAATTTTGCAATTGTCGTTCTTTTAGATTTCGTCTGTTTTAATTCGGTGTTAATAACTAGAAATTTTCTAGAGTTAGGAAAATATGATTTTTCTGCCAATAATTGTGTGTTTGACCCAGCCCTATTATTTTTTTAACCTAGCTTGTTCTTTTAATTTCGAGGACGAAATTTTAATAAGTTGGGGAGAATGTAAAACCCCACAAATGTTTTTATTATTTTATTGTTTCTATTTTTGTTAATTGTTAAATAAATGTATTACACTAATTATTAATTACTTATAAAGTTTAGATATATATATGTATACATATAAATATATCTGCAAGTGTTTGTGTGTGCATTGTATTAGGAAATCCTAACCCTTAACCCTAAAGGCTAAACCTAGGTTAACTCTAACCTTAATTCATTTAGTTTTATTATTAGATTATATATATATATCTATACTTATATATATATAGTGTTACTATTCATTTAGTATTATTATTATATTATATATATATATATATATATATATATATATATATATATATAAAAAAATATATATATATATATATACTTATATAGATATGGTGTTACTATTCAGAGCAAACCCAAACCCATTCCATAAATCCCGACCCTAACCTTAGCTCAGCCATGGGCCATCTACCCAAACCCTAACCTAGGACCAAACCCATTAGGGTTTCCTAAACTTATGGATCTCATATATATATATATATATATATATATATATATATATATATATATATATATATATATATATATATATATATATATGTATCATCTGATCTAGTCTCAACCGTAAGCTTCACTTCACGTAAACACCAGCCCCCCCATCATCACCGCCACCCCTAGCCACCTCCGGCGACCCTTCCCTTCGCCTACCTCCTCCCCCTCAACCGAGGCATCTCGCCGTCGAACGACGGAGGACGCGGCGTTGCCCGCGCCCGCACGCTGCAGCCGACCCGCCCGCCGATCCCGGCGACCCCCTCGTCGGTGCCACCCCCTCATCGGCGAGCCACCCCCCTGCGGCATGGCCAGGTAGCCCCGACCCACCACGTGGCGCTGCCACGTGGGAAAACCCCCCTTGCATGCTTTAACCCTAGTTTTAGGGTTTAAAATCAGATTATTCAGTTTTTTTTATGATTGTTATTGTGTATAAATTGATAATTAATTAGATCTGAATGTAGGAAATCATTGGTAATTAAGTAGAGGTTCTGCCCTAATTTTTGTGAGAATTAATATTAATTATTAGTATTTACTTTTATTTAATTATGAGTTTTCGATGTTGGTAATTAAATAATTGTGTTTACTGTTTTAATCTTTAAGTAATAATTTTATTATGAATTAAATAAAACTTTGTAGATGAAAAAGTTTGTAAAATTAATATAGTATTTTAAAATAATTTTTCCAGAATTTATAGTATTTAATTTATAATTATTTTATGTGAAAAACAGTAAATTTAAATTGTTTAATTAATTCTGTTTGATTCATATTATTTAATTAATAAATAATTAAATAATATAATTTATATGGAAAATATAGATTTAAATACAAAGTATATTATGGAAATTATTCCAATATTGTATTGTTTTTTAAAATATTTTATTTAGATTTATCTTGTGAGTTTTGTATTAATCAAATCAATTATTAAATACTGTTTTTGATTTATATTATTTAATTGGTTAGTAATTAAATAATATATATTAAATAGGAAAGGTTTGTAAAAATATACTTACTGTATAAAAATAAATTCAATATTTAATTATGGTTATTTATATTTATATAGATTTAGTTAAATAATTTTTAGATTTATTTAATAAATTAAATATATTATATAATTAATTGATATTAATTATATAAATATTTGTAAATTTGTGAAATGTTAGGATTCTGTTAGAAATGTGTAAATAGAATATTTAGGAAATTATTTTATGTATTTATATGTATTTACAAATTTTTAAGATTTAAAAGTAATTTTTTAGAATTATTTTAGATGGTTTAATAATTATTTATTAATTTAAATAATTATTAATTATGTGTTATTATTGTGTAGAATAGTGAATTTAGATTTATTGGATAAATTTAGGGTTTATAGTGATTTTTAGAATTTATTTAGAATCATTATGTATTTACTATTATTATTTAACTAGTTATTTAATAAATAGTTTTAATAGTAATAAATTCATTTCTGTAAAAATATATATATAATATACATTTATTATTCTGATATTATTTAGTTTATTATTAAAATAGACTAAAAATGATTTTTAAGGATTTTTTACTATATTTGTTAGTATTATTAGGAATTGTGTATGCATGTGTGTATTAAATTGATTAATTAATTATTTTATAATTTATTAATTAATTATTAAATATTATGTTGTATTATTAAATACAGAATATAAATGTATGATAATAAGTATATTTTACATACTTATTATTGTATAATTCATAATTATTGATACTAGATAGTTAGTTTTAATAAAATACTATTGTTTGTTGGTTAATTTGCAATTAATCAATTTAGTAAATTGTTAAATAGAGATTAATTAGAAATCATGCTTGTCTAGGATTATTTGCTTCTCGGGACTCGGACTCTACATCGGACCCGGATACTCAGTTGCTGGACACAGGCAAGTACACCTTGCTTGACATTTACTATGCAGTATTTACATTTGACCAGTTATTACTATTGTGTGCACTCGTCTCCATTGATGACTACCCTGTATAGAGTTAGTATAAACTTGACACCGCCTCAAACACGTATCACATATGAGTGAGTTGAGTGCAGAGGTTCTGTGTTGACTGGCCCTTAACATATGATCTTGAGTCTGTTAGTAGTTTGGTTTAGTTATATTATATTTATTATGACGTCTTGCATATTGTTCGTACCGCGTATACGGTATGAGTACATTAGGTGGAGAGAGTCTACTAGTGGTGTATTAGAATTTCTGTTTCCAATGTACGCTGGATGCTCGTAGCCCCTCGTTTCTCAAACTATAGAACGCTTGGTGGCAGTTTCTTCTCCTTCTTCCCCTCTCATGTGCCACTAGAGATGTCTCGAGAGCATTTACACATAGATGGTTAGAACCCTTTATTTGCTCACTTTGTATTTCCTGTCCTTGTTTGGTTAGGGAAATGCTTGGTTGCGTACTTTATAGTTACTTTTACATTACTGCTCAGTATTATCATGCATGTCGATTTCTGTGTATTTGTTATGTCCCTCTGAGGACCTGGTATCTTTTCCAGAGCTTGACGAGCACTTATTCTCGGCTGATTACGGAGTAGAGGGACTTGTTGACGATGACTTTGAGGTGGAGCCGCAGCCTTGATCCTCTAGAGGCTAGCTACATCTTTAGACGTGGGTTTATTTTCAGTATTCCGTTCATTTTTATTTACTACTTCATTTCATTCCAGTTGTACTCATTTTCATATTTAGTGGATTGTTCTCCACTAGTCATTGTTGACATTTGGATTCTGTGACACCGATGATTTTCATTTCAGTTATCTATTACTTTATTTCATGGATGAGACTAGTTACCTGCCTGTGATGTTACTTTATTAGTTATACTTCAGCGTACTACAATCAGATCATAGTCCATTAAATTGGGTTTAGCTATGCTTGATTGTACAGCTGGCATGCCACGTGTTCCCGATCCGATTATTTGGAACTGGGGCGTGACATTTATCCTCCCGGCTGTAAAGCTAGTTTTGGGAGTCAAACTAGCTCTCCTTCCGGCAATGGTGTGCAGCCTACATCGTGGCCTCCGTACTTTTACGTCCAAGTCATCGCCCGTGACGTAACAAAAGACTTTAAACGGACTGAATTGCCCTATCATTATCTGATGGGGTGGCTGCTGATGCACTGTCTCTCTTTGATGAGGTCGGGCTCTGGAGATGGCGTGACTGACGATGACGCTTTTATCTTTCGTTATCGCAATGAGACTTGGGAGTACGAGACCATGCGCGCCTGCCGGATGGTGCTGGCGAGAGCATATATGTACAACTTTTTCGTATCCGTCCCTCGTTTTACTGTTGAGGAAATAGCGAATGCACATCTTGATGATATTGGCCCCCCTCAGCTTCTGGACGGCCCGATGCTTTTGTGGCTGCGTAACATCCGTCCTGTCCACTTGATATATCGTAACCGTAATGTTGTCTTCTTGGAACCTTATTTGCCCAGCCGGTTTGCTCGTCAATTTGGATACAGCCAACTTTTTCTGGACCGTCCCAGCTCTTGTCTGGGTTTTGAAGGAAGCCTCCTTGACGGCATCAGGGCGTGGCATTACTATGATACATTCTATACCCGTGCCACTTTCTCGGTTCCTGCTACTGAGGCGTTGGTAGAGATTTTGTATATGGCAGCCTTGTATCATGTCATGGTGAACAAACTCCCCACTGGTTTTAACCCGGGTACCAGTTTTTTTGTTGGTACGGGCTTAGATGAGACCCCCCAAGGGGCTAAGACGAGGAAGCAGAAGGAGAATAGAGTCGAAGTACCAGACCCAGACTCCACTACTGCGGATGATGAGGATGATGAGCGTGATGCGGGTAACTCTTCTTTCCCGGTGGAAGATGCTGGGGCGGATTAGCCGCCTGTTTCGCTAAATGAGATGGTGGCGGATCAGCCATCCGTCGCAGAATTCTGAAACTACGTGTTTAGTCTCCTTTCTAGTTGTGTTTTGTGTATTGATTGGGGGGGACCTATTAACTATTATGTTCACTCACCATACCACCCACAGTTCAGTTTTGCTTCACAAACCTTACCCCCTACACACACACAACCTTCACACATAACTGGGAAAACAAGTTCCTCACTGTTTTGCCTGGTTTATACACACACACTTACATTGTTTTTCCTGAATCTTTGACACTGTGTTGCACTTTGATCACACACATGTTTCCCCTCTCTCTTTATTCTTTTCCTGCACACATATTGGCCTAACTCTCACTAATTGACACACACACACATTGTTCCCTATTTTCCTACATGCATATATAGGTATTATGTGAGATGTGTATATATATAGGTATGCCTAGATATGTATCATGTATATATGTGCATATGTCTAAAGTATAATGTATATATGTATATATATTTGCCTTAAATGTAAATATGGATAGATAATGTATGTGTGGTATTCACATAGGAGTCTAAGCTAATGTGTATTTTAGTTATCATAACATATATCAATATGAGTGAATCTTACATATTGACTTGTGTATGTGGTATTAAGGATAGCCTAGATGCTATAGTATATTCCTATATGGATTACATTAATATAGTAACATGTGTTTGGTATTTTAGATATAATATTGTCATATGTATATGAGATTGGTAGGTTGTTTATGCATGGTATTGCCTAATAGCCTAAGACCTAGTCTCTTAGCCTATGGGTGTATTGTGTGTCTGCTTGACTAGTAAGCCTATGTTAGACTTGTGTAGTCCTGTTAGACTTAGAATAGACTGGTTAGACTAGTATAGACTAGTTTGACTCAGGTTTGACTTGGTTGACCTAGTTTGACTTCTAGGGTTGACCAAAGTTGACCAAGAGTTGACTTTGGCCTAGATTGACCTAGAATCATGTAGAATGCATAGTAGGACTCTATTTTGATATTCTGGACTTGTTGTGACTTGTGCTATTCTGATTAGGAGCCAGACACCACTCCTTGGACAGTACGTTTCATACCGGACACTCAGTTACAGGCGAGTACATTCTCTGATCATTTCATATCCTGTTTAGAATTATTTCCTGTAGTAGATTACTTTACTTGTACTGTCACGTTGGTCACACGGATTGGTACTATATGGATCCTTTCTTGAGATGTTATCCTTAGGAAGCATCAGGTACTACATGTTCTGTACGTTTCACTTACATGGCGTATCACATGCTTCATTGGTTCTTTGATCACTTACGACATATACTCTTATGATCGTAGAGTCTTCCTAGAATCCTTATCCCACTCATGGGACTACTATGTATCACCTTCGGGGTCTATCACCTTCGGGGTTCATCACCTTCGGGGTCTATCACCTTCGGGGTCTGCTACATAGCATCATATAACATAACCTGGCTGGATCCTTGTGTATTGATTGGGGGTACGGGGGAGTATAAATGGACATGTGAATAATACACCACTAGTGTAGTATCAGAATCATTCCGTAGTGTAGCATCAGAATCATCCCAGGCCATTTACATGTTCATATTGTACTCTGACTCACTAGTCACATGCTAGCTCTTTATGTATAGTAGATATTTCTATTACAGTTCTCTCTCTGTTTACATACTGCACTTCTTTCAGTACTTGTATCTTACTTTACTGCATGTTTATATTTTCTAACCTGCTATGGATTGTTGAGATGTACTGTGCTCGCTCCTGTCCTGACTGGACCTGTTGAAATATTACAGAGGACGAGGAGGAGGCTTGCCTGGACACCTATTACGGGGCAGCCCTTGATGACACCTGTGAGCTGGACCCTCAAGAGGATCCAGCAGTAGCTGGGGACCTTCCCCCGACTGCCTATACTAGATTAGCTAGATTGTTTTTCATTTGTAGTCTTGAGACATTTTCTAGTTAGACTCTTTATGTGGAGATCAGTTTTGTATATATTCTTTTATCTGAGACTTGTACTGTTGGGATTATCTTAGACTATTGTTTTATCTATTTCATTTCCTTGAGTTCTATTCATATCGTGCTATATCTTCCTTAGTTGTGATTGAGTTTCTATTGCTATGTCACCCCCATTCGGGGAGTATAAACTGTTTAGATGTATATACTGTTAGATATTGTGACCTAGGACAGCGTTCTACCGCCGACACTGCGGCGTAGGCTGGACGTACCCACGTCTCGTGCCCTTACTCTAGGGTACGGGTCGTGACACCTGGCTCTGTGCGAAAGCGTAGCAAACAAATTTCCCCTATTGGCGGCATTCCTCATTCCCGAAAATTGGCTGCGCCCAGACATCACAGATTATCTATAAGGGATAGAAGTGAGGAGGTCGACCCTGCTTCGGAGGTAAGGCGAGTTACTTCAGTCCTTCTTTTCTTCCAATTTTGATATTAATTATTTTTTTCCCTCCCGTAGGTGTCAGAAGAAGAGGAATCTCAAGTTGCCGAGGTCATAACTCGAGATGATGGGGGCTCCGATGAACCGACCCCTAAAATTGCTGAGTTTTATCAAGATGATGTTGATCGAGTTGTACCTCCCTCCGGGGTGGTCGTGACAGAAGAGCCAGTCGAATTTAACTTGGAGGTCACGGGTGAGGAGACTATGTCAGTTGCGAGCGAGTTGCAGCTTCCGTGCCCCTCCCATGGTAAGCTAAGCCGAATCTTAACTTGCGAGGAGGCCTATTTGCTCTATCATCACATCCTTCGGGTTACGTCGATTGATTATTGCTCTGGACATACAGGTTCTGCCTCTCAAGTGATGATGGACATTGTTGAGGCAGGCTCTGCTGAGAGGGCACTGGCGGAGGGGAACGTGCCTCCTCTCCTTCCGGCTCGTCTTGAGGGGCCTCCCGCGGGCTTGAGCTCAGAAAGTCAGGTGATAGAACAGCCAGGGCAGGGGGTAATAGTCCTTGCATTCTCTTCTGCTCAGGCGGCTCCGAGAGTCGACCTCTCTGCCCTTCCAAGTGTCCAGGCTCTTCGGGTGGCGAAGGAAGAGTTAGCCGCTATTCGCGTATCGTTTTGCTCGAAACTTGTTCCCTTGGTGGCAAGTTCTAACGTACCTCCGTCGACGTTGTCGGCCACCGCTTCCTCTGTCGCCGTCCTCTATAGAGGTTCTGGATGAAGCATTGCAGGACGTGGTTGCCAGCTTTTATCGTCATTTGAAGAGGGGGGTCGAGGCTGCCGTGGAAAGAGGAACCTCTTTTGTCTTGGCCCGGCAATGCGCCCAAGGTCATATTGATATCCTCAAGACTCTTCCCGGTGTGGCTGGTATGGCTGCGCTTCTGGAGGCAAAATTGCTGGAGGCTGATCAGCTGGTAGCCCAGCTTCAGAAGTTGCGGCAGGCTGATCTGTCTGCTGCTATAGATCAGGAGCGCGGCTTCCTCATAGCTGCTATAGAGAAGATAAAGGCTGGTCAGGATGATACCAGGTCGGCCATACTGAAAGATCTCTGCAATCAGTCTGATCGATATGATCAATTGAGTCGCGAGAGTGAAGATGTTACGGCTCGGAAAGCGACTGCCTCCCGTGGGATCGTCGATACGCGGGAGCAGATCTTTGAACTTCAGAAGAAGTTGGCTTTCCTGGAGTCTAATCTTGAGGCTGCCCGTGCTGAGAGGGATCTAATTATCCAGGAGGCTGACAGAGTTAATCGAGCTTCGGCTGATCTGGAAATTGCCTTGAAAAACTTGGAGGACGACTGGCGGGCACATATGGACTTGGATAACGAGGAGCAGTTGTCCCTGGAAGCGGAGCGCCGAGCTAAACAGCAATTTGAATGGGGGACCACCTTGGTGAAGAACCGGCTTCTGGAATTGTCTAATGCCGAACCATAGTCGGCCCTTTTTCTCCTTCTTTGGTTTCTGTTTTCTTTTTTGTTGAGAAGGACGTGGTCCCAAAATATGTAATGCTTTTTGTATTCAAAATAAAGAGTATTTTTCATCTTACCCTTCATTTGTATTTGAGTTTGTGGTTTTGAGATGTCTGCCCCGGATGGGGGACTTGTTTATGGACTTGTTACCCTTGGGATACCTTGGTTTTAGGTACGAATAATAAGCTTGATTGGGGATACCTAGAACAGTTCCATGGTAAGGTGGTCATGGACGTTCCTGGTGGTGGAAGAAGGAATGCCATGGAGCAGCTGGGCTCCCGTGGCATGATGAGAAGTGATGGGCCTGTACTAAGAAACTTAGCAAAGGACATTTGTGGGCCTATTATCCTTGGCGTACCCCGGCTTAGGATACGGGTAATAGGATGAAAGGGGACCAACATACTTACTCAGAGGCAATGAGGACATGGCAAGTATGAGGGCTTTTTTCACCGCGGAATCTTCCTACTCAGAGGTAATGACGACATGGCAGGAGTGGACTCAACGGAGGATATTTGTGGACCTATCATCCTTGGCGTACTCCAGCCGTGGGTACGGATAATAAGTCGAAAAGGGATCAACATACTTACTCAGAGGTAATGAGGACATGGCAAGCATGAGGGTTTCTTCGACGGAGCCTTCCCACTCAGAGGTAATGAGGACATGGCAGGAGTGGGCCCAATAAAGAGGGGTACATAGAACGACTCAGAGGTAATGAGGACATGGAAGTTCTATGTAGAGGGGTGATTTGTTTTTTGGCGGAATTGAGACGACTCAGAGGTAACATCGACGTGGTCGTTATGTAAATTTGTGGATCTGTTACCCTTTTTGTGCATTGGGAGTGCGGGTAGTGGATCATGAGGAAGGAATTCTTTCAGGAGGAAAGTTCATAGGTATGGTTCTACATGACTTTCTCCCTAAAAGAGTGACTGGGATGTAAGTTCAGGGGTACCAGCAGGTACATAACTCGACAATCTAAGAATTTTGGAATCAAAGTGTAAGTTCAGAGGTACCAGAGGGTACATAACTTGATAATTTGGGATTTGGAGAATGTGAGTTCAGTGGTACCGGAGGGTACATGACTCGATGATTTGAGATTTGGAGAGTGTGAGTTCAGCGGTACCAGCGGGTATATGACTCGAAAATCTGGCAAATGTGAGTATGAGTTCAGTGGTACCAGCGGGTACATGACTCAAAAATCTAGCATTTTGTGGATATGAGTTCAGCGGTACCAGCGGGTACATGACTCAAAAATCTAGAATTTTGTAGATATGAGTTCAGCAATACCAGCGGGTACATGACTAAAAAATCTGAAATTTTGTGGATATGAGTTCAGCGGTACCAGCGGGTACATGACTCAGAAATCTGGAATTTTGTGGATATGAGTTCAGCGGTACCAGCGGGTACATGACTCAAAAATCTGGAATATGTCATTTAGATATAATATTTCTTCAGGAACTTGCCGTTGACGGACAGCATGAGAAGATCTCCGTTTTGTTTTGCGAGGCGGTAAGCGCCGTTGGAGTATACGACCTCAATGATAAATGGCCTTCCCACTTCGGCTGGAATTTGCCAGCAGTCTTGTGAGTCATGATCATCGGCCTCCGTACTGCCAGAACGAGATCGCCCATATGGAATGTTCTGATTTTAACTTTCTTGTTGAAGGCTCCGGAGATGCGCGCTTGATATAGTTTGATTCGTTGCTGAGCCAAGAGGCATTTTTCATCTAGGACCTCCAACTCTTGTAGCCGACGACGGTAATTATTGTCCGTCGTCAACTGGTAAGTAAGGGCGACGCGGAGTGATGGTATTTGAGTCTCCAGCGGGAGGACTGTCTCACTCTCGTACACCAGGGAAAATGGCGTATTCCCAGTGGCTGTTCGGACTGTAGTACGATACGCCCATAGGCATTCACCAAGCTTCTCGTTCCAGTCGTGTTTGTTGGAAGACACAAACTTCTTGAGAAGTTTGATGATTGTTTTGTTGAATGCTTCTGCCAACCCATTTGCTGCCGGATTATATGGTGTTGAAGCAATATTCTGGATGCGATGTTTGTCGCAGAACCGATAGAAGGCGTGGCTTGCAAACTGTGGACCGTTATCGTGGATGATCCTTCGGGGCAGTCCAAAGCAATAGATGACATGATGCTTGAGGAAGCCGATCACGTTTGAAGTTTTTACTTCTGCGAGTGGAACAGCTTTCGCCCATTTGGAGAAGTAATCCGTGATCGCAAGTATGAAGCGATGTCTTCGGGAGGAAGGTGGAGTGATCGGACCAATGATGTCCATTTCCCATGCTTCAAATGGCCAAGACGCCACTGTCTGATGGTTGGTGGATGAAGTCTGCATGGACTTGGCAAGCTTTGTATTTTCTTACATAGTCTATCACATCTGCTACCATCGTGGGCCAGTAGTAGCCCATTCGGCAAAGACGGTCTTGCAATTTAGGACCAGGCTGATGGGCCCCGTAGACCCCGTCATGAGCTTCCCGTACGGCTTCTTTGGCTTCTGCGTTTGACAGACACCGGAGCACTAACCCATCGTAGGATCACCGATACAGCATTTGCGTCTCTGTATCGTAGAAGAATCTGAGCGAATGCCTTCTGATGGAAGTGGCTTCCTTTGGGTTCTCGGGTAGGACGTCGTAGACTACGATGTCGATGAATGGTTGCCTCCAGTCTGGCGCTTCGTTGACTGTTTGGGCAGAATAACTAGCCACGAATTGAACATTGTTCTTCGGACAGACCAGTTCGTGGCCTATCACGTCAATCGAATGATGAGTATGGTTCAGCAATGTAAGGGAAACGGCAAGGCCTGCTAGGGCATCAGCTTCAATATTTTGGAGTCTGGAAACATGTTCGATGAAGAATCCCTCGAATGATGAAATGATGTTAATCGCTATTTGGTGATAGGGGATCATGTCTTCATGGCGGACTTCATATGAACCCCGGATCAGATTGACGATTAACTGCGAATCGCCGTATACTTCAAGATATTCTACCCCCAGCTCTTTTGCAAGTTGGAGGCCAATGACCAAAGCGTTGTACTCGGCCACATTGTTAGAGCAGGGTTCTGTGAGAGAGTAAGCGTGATTGATCACCAATCCGGAAGGAGAAATCAACACCACCCCGACTCCGACAACAATATTGCCCTTGGGTCCAGTTCTCGAAGCACCGTCGAAGAACATTCGCCATATATCATCGTGGGAGGCCACATGCGAGTCGGCGACCTTATCTGGGATTCCTTTATAAATTCTGGATGACTCTGAGCCTGGGTGGGATACTGAAAAGTCTGCCAAAGCTTGACCTTTGACAGCCTTTTGTGGAACAAAAATCATATGATAGGGGGACAGCAATATTGCCCATGTGGCGAGGCGGGAACTGAGTGCCCCTGGTTTAGTCATGAGGACCCTGAGGGGGTTGACTCTTGAGATCACATGTATGGTTTGTCCTGTGACATAGTACCGTATCTTTTGAATGGCGAACACCAGGGCGAGGCATTCCTTCTCCACGGTGGTGTATCAATTCTCTGGCCCAATCATTATTCGGCTGAGGTAATATATAGCTTGTTCATGGCCCGCATCGTTGTTTTGTGCCAATAGAGCGCCGAGGGAATGCTCCATTGCTCGTACATATAGCAAGAATGGTTTCCCAGCAATCGGAGCCACCAGGACTGGAGGGTTCGTTAAGTATTCTCTGAGACTGTCGAAGGCACATTGGCATTCTTTATCCCATACGAACGAGATGCCTTTCTTTATAAGATGGGTGAATGGCCGACATCGTGCGGAGAGGTTAGAAATGAATCTCCTGATGTAAGCTAGCCTACCTTGAAGGCCTCTGAGTTCGTAGAGATTTCTCGAGGGACCCATCTCTATAATTGCCTTCATCTTCTCTGGATCGACATGAATTCCCTGGACTGTGATAATAAAACCCAAGAATTTTTCGCTAGATACGCCCAAGAAGGATTTTGTAGGATTCATCTTCAGGTTGTGCACTCGCATCAGGTCGAATACCGTCCTCAGATCTTGCAGATGGTCTTCCTTATAGCGACTCTTGACGGCGATGTCATCAACATAGCACTCCACAGTCTTGCGCAAGTGGTCTCTAAAGATGATACTCATGGCTCTTTGATATGTGGCGCCCGTATTCCTTAAGCCGAACGATATGACTGTGTAGCAGTATGTACCGATTGGTATTCTGAATGATGTATGCTTTTCGTCGTCCGGAGATATCTTGATTTGATTGTACCCCGAGAAACCATCCATGAATGACATGCGTTCGAAGCTGCATGTGTTGTCGATCATGATGTCTATGATAGGGAGAGGGAATTCATCTTTGGGACATGCCTCGTTCAGATTGCGGAAGTCGATACAGATTCGAAGCTTTTCATTCTTCTTGAGGACCGGTACTATATTAGCAACCCAATCTAGATATTGTTCCCCACGAATAAAGCCGCTGGCTATCAGCTTGTTAACTACGGCTTCGATCGCATCCATGACACCTGGGCGGAAGCGTCGCTGTTGTTGTTTGACCGGCTTTACATCTGGCCGAATATTGAGCTTATGAAGGGCAACCTCGGGGTTTAGTCCTGGCATGTCTTCAAAGCTCCAGGCGAACACATCGATATATTCTCTGACAAGTTCCAGTAGCGATTCTCGCTCTTCGTCTGTCAGGATTTTACTGACAAAGATTGGTTTTGGAGAAGATTCGCTGCCGAGGTCGACCTGTATAACCTCATCTTCAGTAGGAGGTTCTCTCTGCTCGAACCATTTTCCCATTGTACATCTAGTTGTTGGGCCTACGGCTCTAACTCGAGGATTTCAGGAATGTCCTCATCTTCTTTGTAAGCGTCGGCGAATGCCATATTAACTGACAAGACTTGTCTGAATACGTCTCCGATGCTGGTATCCGAATCAGAAGTTGGTGATCCGATTGAATGTGAATGCCAGTCGCATTCTTCATCTGAACTTTCAGGGGTTGTTGTGGGCGTGACATACCCTAACCCACATCGGGTCTTGCTGTAGTAGTTTCGTGGTTTGCCAACCGGAACTGGTGGCTTTAAATGTAATCATCGACCGGTGCCGTAGTTCAAGCCTGGCATAGTCTCAAGATCATACCCCTATTTTTACATGGGATATTTAGATTGGGGCTATACAGATAAAGAGTCAGTCTTCCGACATCTGATTCGAGATCATCCTCCTCTATGGTGAAAGGCTGTGGGCCGTCCTTCCGGCCGAAGATGATTGGATGGTCTCCTCCCTCGATTATGCGGTAAGCGTCTTCTACTGGAGTAAGCTGGTTCGCAGTGTAAACATTTGTCACCTGTGTGTGTAGGTGAGTGTCTATCCCGTGTTCCATAGCATACATTGTACAAAGCTTATTAAGCTCGAGGTAGTTCAAAGATAACCCTTTATTGATAAAGAAAGGTATCTTTTCTAGCGGGATTACATCATCTGCGGAGGGAAAATCAGTGTGGGCGGCCACATACTTGGCCAGTTCCGGTTCTTCTTCGACTACCCCCTGTATAAATGAAGACTGAGAGGATGACCTAGGCAGCTTGATCATCAAGGGTTCTGTTGGTGGAGCCGAACGTGGAGTTGTTGGCAAACTAGCGACCCCCAGTTTGGTACTTGATGCGGGAAGGGGAGTTGTAGGCTCGCTAGAAGCCCCAGACTTCGCATCGGGGTGACGGTTCTTCTTGGAAAGACGTATCATCATTGGCTTGTCAGAGGGATTGCATTTCTCTGCTTGTGGCCGACCGATTCTCGGTAGTCTGATTGACAGTGGCTCTGTTGTGGGTCTCGGCGCTTGGCCGGACCTTGGCAGCCGGATCGTCATTCGCCCTTCTTGTGCCGAGAGGCTGATTACATCCTTATGTAGAGCGGCCATAAGAGGTACAGATTTGCCAGGTTTGCGAGCTTGGAGGTGGATCATTAGAGGTTCTTCTGCTCCTGAGGCCGTCTCAGTTCGAGCTTGTATATCTTCGTCCAGGTGCCTCTTCGATTTCTCGTATAGGCAGGAATCCGAGTAGTAAGATTCGACTCCTTTGAAGGGATCGATGTCAACAAATTTTGTCCTTACGAAGCCATGTTTGTCGACATACTTGAAGCATTGGTGGAGTGTGGAAGGCACGATCATATAATCGTGTATCCAAGGGCGCCCCAAGAGGATGTTGTAAGAAGTATCCGTATCTATGACGTAACAGGTGACTTCCGACTGGAGATCACCGATTTGGCACTTGAAACAAATTTTTCCAATTGGTAGCTCCGAATTGAAACCGCTGATGGCGGTGCTTGTGGGTGTCAGGCGGTGCATAGGAATGCGGAGGTGATATAACAGAGCCTTCGGGATGATGCTTATGGAAGAACCCTTATCGATGTGCATCCGATCCACTTTCACGTCCCCGATGTATCCGGTGTAGTATAACGGACGATCATGCAGATTGGTTTTGATGAGCATATCCTGTGGAGTGAAGACAATATTGGGCATCGCTCCTGTACAAGCGCTGTCTTGGATATTTGTCGGCGGGCTTTCACCTGTGAGGTTGACCTGAGCCAGATAGGCGTCGGCATTCTAGAGTGCATCGCTCAAAGCCGTACGAACATCCTTCGAGAGCCTCAGGAGCTCGTATAATGACAATTTGGCCGGTATGTTGGCCAACTGCGCCAAGATGTCGAAGTTGTAGGGCCTTTCCAACCCCTGAGGTGTCTCTTTTCGAAGAGATTTGTCAAAGCGAGTCTCTTTTGGCCTAGGCTTGTCGGTCGTCGGAGGCTGAGACGATCCCGGAGTGTCAGCAATAGCTGGTTGATGATCTTCAGTCGAATTATCAGCCACAGGTTGAGATTGTGCCCCGGATCGGGTAACGACAGCTGTGACTTCTTTGATATCTGTCGAGATTGTGTGGCAGGATTTGACTTTTCCACTCTTCTTCTTGCGAATGGATGGTGGTGTAGACTGAGTCACTTCAAGTACCAGGTCCGGATGGACCCACATGATCTCTCCCCGTGTTGTGGTGAGGGGCACCAGATGTCACTACCACTTTTCTAGCTTGAGGGTATTTTGGTCATTTTCAAAATTTTGGAATTAATTTGGAATTATTATTATTAATTATAATTAATGTGATTTTTAAGTAATTTTTAGTATAATTGATTGGTGATAGTTTTAGACATTGACTGGTGTTGACTAGGAGACTGTCCTATAGGCTAACCTAGGTCAGGACTACTTGGTTAGGTTAGGAAATCCTAGCTTGACCTAAGTTAGTGTTATCATAATCATTAGAATTAGTTTGGGACAATTAGGAGTTTGTTTGATCAAGGAATGGCTTGTGAAATCACAAGTCATTATATGACTTAAAGCCTTAGAGGCTCAACCCAACCTAGTAAAACCCTAGCCCAACCACACTTGGCCAGCCACTAGGTCACCCCCCTCTATATAATCCCTCCTAGAATTTAGGGCTAGCCTCCCTTTAGAAATATCTCAAGGTTTTAGAAAGAGGTGAGTCTCCATCTTCCTAAATTCATATAAAATCTATTTTAAATCCTTTTTCCCCCAAACAAATTGCAGTAGGACCTAAATTTATTGTTCTTGCTGTTGGCATTGAGTATTTGTAGGGAGGAAACAATTTAGGGAAATTTTGGTGGCTTGAGGAAACCATTCCATTTGGGGATTTTGAGCCCTTGTTCATCAATAGGTATAATCTATTCTAACCCATGAAATTACTGTTTATTTGTATTTTAGGAATGCCCTAGCCCAAACCTAACAGTAGGATAGGCCAACCCATAGGTTTTGGATCTATCACGTGTCCGTATCGGACACGTATCAGTCATTGGTTATGGGTGTTCGGCGAAATGCCTCAAAGGACATTTCGGTTGAGTTTTAAAAATCTAAATGAATAGGAATTTAGTTTTTGGTGTTGCTTAGGGGTTTCCAGTGTCTTGTTGTGATTTCCGTGTCGTATCGGTTCACGGGGGACACGGGAACACGCGGGTGCACGGTGCGTGCGCGCGGCACTGTAGCTCCCCTGCTACTCGGGGGCTATTTCGCGCGGGACACGCCACCTCGACATGGGAAAATTTACACAGGTGATGGGGCACTGTCTGACACGAGGCTCATAAAGTTTCACGAGTCCTCGTGTCGTGTCGGACACGCATTTGCGTGTGCACGTGCTATGCACTGTGCGATTCAGTGCACTGGAAATTGGGTTCTATTTTAATTCGATTTATATGCTTTTAATTGTGTTTTTATTTGCTAATTAGATTCTAAATATCATGTATAATCTCTGTTAAATTAGATTTACAAGTTAGATTAGTTTTGATGGAATAATTGGGTCGAATGGGGGTTTGAACTGTACATTTCTGATACATGGCTGATACTTCTGATACATGGGTTCTCAGTTAAGTTCCTAACAAACTAATCCCTGTTTTAGTAATATTTTTACTGCTAAATATCCCCACATATCATTGTTCATGCCTAGTTTCATATTTTATTCAAATATAGGCTTTTGGAATGGGGAAATGGGATATTAGTATTTGAATTGGTTTTTCCTGTTTATGTTGAACTGAGATTCACTGTTTAAATCTGGAAAATGGTTCCCCTTTACATTACATGTGTTAATCTGAGATTTGTTTCCTTAGTTAAGCTCTGAGAATGGGATGTTTAAGTATTGGGTTAAAACTGAACCTGAGATTACCTTTCCATTCATTGCAATGTTGAATTCCCATTCCCTGAACTGATTCCCTTTTCATTTTATTGCAATGTTTGTTCTTCTTAAAAACCTGGGATAATTCCTGATAAACTGAAATTGAATGCTTAATTCATGTTTAGACTCTAGGTGATTATTTGAACTGTTATTACCTGAGAATGGGATTGGCACTTGTGTTTTATTTGAAATTGGGCTATAGTTGTGAATGAGAATTGATATGAGTTATGTGATTTCCTTTTTCCCATTCAACTGTAAACTGGAATTGGAGTGACTGTTAATCAATTGAATGCTTAAATCATGTTTTAACTGTCTATGAGTTTTCCTTGAACTGAGATTTATGTAATAGCCTATAACCTGAGATTAAACCCCACTTGAATGTGTCCCAATGTGTATCATTTCCAGATTTTATCTATAAGTGTAGTTCACTGTTTCCTAATCCTGTCCACTGGTTTACAGTGACACAAGGACACTTAGTCTTCACTATTTTCTATTTTCTTCATGTCGATGCATTCACTGTTTTCTTTCCCTACCTTCCTTAACACATAAACACACAAGTATCAAATCCACTATCATTTCCAGTTTACCATTGGTTGATTGTCTTGAAACTAAGAAATTGGGGGTGTGAATGTTATTGAACCATTAGATATGACTGATTTCTTTTTTTTTTTCCAGTTTTCATTAGTGTTGTCTCACTGTTTGCCTATGTTGCTCACTGTTCAGTCATCCCTAACACTCACCTCACTGTTTCACACATGTTCATCTCACACACAAGTGTATGTCTTGTCACACACTCTATTGCCCCTCTAGTCACACAGACACACATACACTGGTACACTTTGTGTTTCTCTCTCTCTACATATATATTTATATATGCATTGAGATATATATAAGTTTCCTATATATATGAATGTGTGTTAATGTATTATATATATATAGTTGTATGAGTGATATGTATAGATAGCCTATATGTGTATGTTCTAAATTAGATTATAATTTATATACCAATATGTGTATTGTTTAGCTATAGAGATAATCTTGTGTAGATGTGTTATGGTAGGCTTGGCATGGTATTGCCTAGATTAGTCTTGTTAAACCTAGAATGGCTTGTTGACCATAATTGACTTAGGTTTGACCTTAGGGTTGACCAGAGTTGACCAAGAGTAGACTTTGGTCAAGATCGAC
Organism: Iris pallida; assembly: GCA_029216955.1. Classification (NCBI taxonomy): domain Eukaryota; kingdom Viridiplantae; phylum Streptophyta; class Magnoliopsida; order Asparagales; family Iridaceae; genus Iris; species Iris pallida. Next base: position 9,565 of record JANAVB010004386.1, on the reverse strand, counting down.
TTAGATTCATGTAGAATGTATTGATTTGCATCTCACTATCATTGTAGACTCATAGTGACTTGTACTGTTCTATAGGAGACAGACACCACTCCTCGGACAATATACATTCTCCAGATGCTCAGGATACAGGTGAGTACATTCTCTGATCATTTCATATCCTGCATTAGGAGTATATTTTCTGCTTTAGATTACTTTACATAATGCTGATACATTGGAAACACGGATTAGTACTATTTGGATCTTGTTCTGCGATGTTATCCCCTTAGCGGATACATCGGGTATACGTGTTCGTGTACTTTATCATGAACATCGTGTACTCCTTGTATTTGTGACATTCGTGTATGAAACGTATGAAATCGTATATAATCATGTATTCACATGACCTTCGTGTACAATAACATAACTTAGCTAGATCCTTGTGTATTGATTGGGGCGGGGGAGTAGAAGTGGTTATGTAATCAATCCTGTAGATTACTCATGTACAACCTCTGTAGATTACTCGTGTACAACATCGTGCCGTTTACATAACCATCTTGTGCTCTGAATTACTAGATACTGCTAGTTCTCTATATACTGTAGCTATTTATTTACAGTCTTCCTGTTTGTTATGTTATTCTCTCAGTCTCTTGTATTTTACTCTCTAGCATGATTATATATCCTGACCTGCTATGATTTGTTGAGATGTACTGTGCTCGCTCCTGTCCTAACTGGACCTCTTAAAATATTACAGAGGACGAGACTGAGGCGTTTTGCCCTACCTACTATGGTGCTACACTAGATGAGTGCCTGGACTTGGACCAGCAGCAGGATCCACTAGCAGTAGACGACTCTCCTTTAGATTAGGATTACCTTTATTTTCATGGATCACTGTATATAGATTCTGGGATTTTAAGATATGTATTTATTTTAGACACTTAGAATTTTGGTTGTATCTCTGTGATTTCTCTGTTCTGAATATTATCTTTTATATCGTTCTATCTTATTCCTGTTCTACCTTAGTTGTGATTGAGACTGTATTGCTATGTCGCCTCCATTCGGAGTGTATATACTGTACAGGTACCTTTATAATTGTTAGTTGTTGACCTAGGACAGCATTCTACCGTCGACACTGCGACGTAGGCTGGACGTACCCACGTCTCGTGCCCTTACTCTAGGGTGCGGGTCGTGACACGTTTTTAGTGGTGGCCCATGCAAGTCCAGGTTAGAAATGTAGTGGTATTCGAACTAGAATATTGCTGCAGCCTGTAGTAGAAATTAGTATATTTTTGAAGGTACTCAATCACACTAGGAAAACTCTATATCAGATTCTGTATATCTATTTTGCTGTTTATTATCTTCCTTAGAATTTTTTTACTGTCCTCCTTTGATATTTGACTCATTCTCAGTAATTGTTTCTTGTTTGATCTGTGTCTCCAGGATGGTTGAGACGAGATCGCATCATCCTGGGCCGGAAGACGCTGGTGAGGGGTCTAGCACCTCTCGACCTCTGCAGCAGCCAGCTCCCGCTGCCACAGGGCCAGTGCAGTCCTCAGGAGTCGGTGTCTCTACAGCCTTTGGAGGAGCACCACCAGTCAGAAGGCCGAGCATTGTGCTTCCTGAGGTCCTTCCATCGCAGCAGCCTCCGCCTGCGGGGATGGTAGATGCTGCTCATCTCTTCTCCTTTGTGGAGAGGATTCTGGAGTCCTCGGACCAGCAGCATTAGAGGCAGACTGCAGATTTTAGGCAGGGGATTGATGAGGCGCACCAGCTGGTACGCACGACTGTTGAGATAGTGGCAGCTCAGGGGACTCAGCAGCAGCCCCGTCGGAGGGAGAGAGATATTCAAGATTTCCAGAAGATGCACCCTCGGAAGTTCTTGGGAACGGAGGGCATTCACTATGCCGATGACTGGATTGAGCATATTAAGGAGATCTTTCGACTGGCAGAGATACCAGATCGGCTTCATATCGAGGCGGCAGGCAGCCAGATGCAGGATTTGGCCCGTGCATAGTATCAACTGATCCCAGGGTAGGAGTTGAGGGCCAGACTTGGGCCCAGTTCAAGGAGCTGTTCAAGGAACAGGTCTTTCCTGATGTAGCCTTGGAAGGTATCGAGTCGCAGTTCTAGGGTCTGGTTCAGGGGAACCAGACAGTAGCTGACTATGCCAGAGAGTTCTGCAGACTGGCCCGATTTATAGATGACTTGACCGAGAAGACGAAGGCGAGGAAGTTTCGTCGGGGTTTGATTAGGGAGGTTCGATCGCTGACTAAGAGCGACCGAAATGCCACATTTGCTGAGATATATTCTGGAGCCATGGCGGCGGAGGACGACCTGGGGTTGAGGTAGAAGAGGGGTCGTGACTTTCAGAGTGGCAGTAACAGTCAGGGTCAGGCCAAGAGGCCCCACTTCCAGCAGCACTTTCAGCAGCAGAGGCCAGTTCAACAGCACCAGCATCAGGGCCGTGCATCTTTTTAGCAGGTACAGCATAAGCAGTAGAGAGGGCAGCAGGCACCCAGGCAGCAGACTATTAGTTGTACCTTCGGCAAGAAGCCTGGGCATAAGTGGGACGAGTGCAGGAAGAGACTCGGAAGATGCTTGATGTGTGGGTCAGCGGACCATCAGATGCGAGAGTGTCCAGTTGCGTCGATGCGTCCGATACCAGGAGGAGCTGGGGCAGCCAAGGCTCCAGCAGGCCAACAGCGGGGACCAGCCCTGCAAACCCAGCAGCAGAGGTTCCATCAGCATCAGCAGCAGGCCCGAGGTGGGCAGCAGGGGCGAGCTTTTGCCATGGCAGCCGAGGATGCTGAGGCCATCGGAGGGCTGATAGCAGGTTCGGTTCTTTTCGACTCCATTCCAGCTTTTACATTGTTTGATTCTGGGGCTTCCCACAGCTTTGTGTCAGTATCTTATGTGATTAGACACAGTCTGGATTCTAAATCATTGCTTAGGACCTGCAAGATCACGACCGGGGGTGGGGTCATCCTCGTGAGTGATGTTTGTAGAGGACGGAGCGTTATATTGGGAGGCCGTGAGTTGGGAGTGAGTCTACTCGTCATGCCATTACCGAACTATGACATTGTATTAGGTATGGACTGGCTGAGTAGTCATCACGCCCGCATTGATTGCCGAGGGGGTAGAGTTGTGTTTGGGGTACCAGGAGAGCCAGAGTTTGAGTATTCTCGGCGGCAAGCAGGGCAGGACAGTGGCGTCTTCTGTGGAGCTTCAGTTGAGGAGCAGGTGGCTCCGCATCCCTTGATTGTAGAGTTTATGGACGTATTTCCAGAGGAGTTGTCGGGGCTTCCACCGGACAGGGATATAGAGTTCTCGATAGACTTGGTTCCCAGCGCGAAACCGATCTCTCAGCATGTCTATCGAGTGAACAACAACGAATTGGTGGAGCTGAAGAAGCATGTGGATGAGCTGCAGGACAAGGGCTTCATCCGATCTAGTTCTTCACCTTGGGGTGCACCGGTACTCTTCGTACCCATGAAGGATGGGTCGGTACGGATGTGTATCGACTGCAGGACACTTAACAACCTGACGATCAAGAACTGATACCCACTGCCGCGGATCGATGATCTCTTTGTCAGTTGAGTGGAGCTCGGGTGTTCTCCAAGATTGATTTAAGGTCAGGCTTGTTAGCCCAATAATTATATCATGTTTTTGAATATGGCTAATCAATTAAGTTTAACTAATGACGTCACTAATATTCATGTAATCCCTATCATGTTGCTACTTATACTTAGCATTGTCCTAAATGTTCTATATCATATTGTTATGATTATATCATACTACATCATACTGTTTTGTTCGTCTAACATGTACTTGCAGACAAGCAGGACATATGCTATAAAGAATTATTAATGGGCCAAAGACGGCGTTATACAAGGAGTTTTCTCTCAACTGCCCAACGACCTATCCGGGGCCTCGCATCGGGGGTATTCAGATTTTCAGATCTGTTTATCTTTGGACGATTGCCGTCAAGAAAAAATGCGTCTTCTATGTCAGGAAAAAGACGTCATCAAAAGGGCTATTGGTTTTCATATTTATTCTGTATTTTTCCTTTTATTGAGTCTAGGAAAAATGTGAGATTGATCGGATCGGTACTGGCTTAGGTTTTTCTCAGTCCACAAACAAAATAAGCCTACCTACGTATCCCAAAAAACCACAATTCAAAAAGCCCAAAACCTATGCAAATTTGGTTTATTCCTTACTGTTCTGAACCAACAGAACTCTGACAGAACTCTGACCGAGTTCGGTCCGAGTTCGGTCCGAGTTCGGCCCGAGTTCGGTCTGGGTTATTTGAAATACAGTTCCCACCAAATCTGTATCCAACGTTCGTATGCAAAATCCTAGCATCCGAACTCTGCCCGAACTCTGCCCGAGTTCGGTCGTCCAAAAACACTATAAATAGAGTTGAGATTACCATTCATTTCAACAATCCAATTTCATCTCTTCTCTTCTCTATCTAAAGTGTTCTGAGCTTTTACTTTCATATCTAAGCCTTTACGACTCTTAGCCAAGCCAGTACAGTTTCTGTTTAATCTAGAATTTGGTGTTGAAGAGTTGTATCGGAGGTTGTATTCAGAAAACGTTCCAGTTTTCCAATTGCCTTCTGGAGCCGGTCGTACGCTCGTCACCAAGCACGGTGTTGTGAAGTCGGTCGTGCACTTGTCGCCAAGCACGGTGTTGTAAGAGTTGCAAGCACTCAGTTAAAGCTTGTGTCATAGTGGATTAACATCGAGCAAGAGTACTCGAGACTGGATTAGTCCTCTCAGAGGGATACCAGTATACATCGCTGTGTCACTGAGTTTGAATTCTTGACTCTTACTTTACTGTATTATTTACTGTCTCCTATTTACTGCCATAGTTATTACTTAAGTTTTTAATTGGTAATTATTTTCCGCTACACACGCACACACTCTATTCACCCCCCCTCTAGAGGTGCTTAACGGTCCTACAATTGGTATCAGAGCGGGTTGTATTATATAACACTCTAGAGAGTATAAATATGGCAGCCGTGAATTCAATATTCAACGGTGAAGGGCAATCCACAAATAGACTCCCACTATTTGATGGAACGAACTATAGTTATTGGAAAACACGGATGAGCTTGTACCTGAAGACTCAAGACTTTGACTTATGGTCAATTGTTGTCAATGGCTACCAAAAGCCTACTATCACTTCTATTCTCACATCCTCTTATTAACAAGCCTTATTATAGTTACACAGAGGAAGAGAAGAAGTTAGCTAGCCTTGATGCAAAAGCAAAGCATGCTTTCTATTGTGCTGTAGACTTTAATGTATTCAATCTCATTACTACTTGCAAAACAACTCATAAAATTTGGAAACTTCTTGAAGCTACTTATGAGTGTAGGTACGAAAGTAGTGCTAGCGACTCCAGAGAGGAGGATAGTCTTCATAATGATGCAAATGTATGCATGATGGCATCGAGATTTAAGGTTCAACACAATCCTATATATGAAGAAGAGCTTGTATGTGACAACCAAAAGAAGATAGGCCACATCTAAGAAGATTGTACTACTGCTAGAAAGGAGAGTCACTATGAACGATCAAAAGAAGAAAGATCATCATCTCACAAGTACGCTACCATGAGCATATGGTGCGAAAGTGAGGCAAGCAAATCTGAAGAAGAAGAGAGACCTCGTCAAGCTACAAATATATGCTCAATGGCATTATCCAACGAGGTACAAGATAACTCTATTTTTGCAGAGAGTGAATTTTCTTATGATGACCTATCTGATGCTTTCAGTGATCTATTGAAAGAACACGAGAAAGTATTAGATAAGTATAAGCAAGCTAAAAAGGATATTCTCTGCTATAAGCTTGAGAATAAAAAGCTGACTTGCTTATTGAATGATGCTAGAAACACTTCTACTTCTGATAATTCTACTGAGATTTCCACACTTGAGTTTAGATTGCATGAGGCACTTGAATGCATTGAGGAAAGCCCTCAAGAAAATGCTAAACTTAAGGAGAAATTAGAATCTGAACAGAAGAAGTATTCTATTGCTTCATGTAGAATTGATGCTCTTTCTGCTAAATATGATGAGATCTGTGCTAACTCTAAAAAGTTAGAGATTAGACTGGGAAAGCAGGTAGTACAACCTATGACTCAGTCTAACACAAGACACGTGACACATCACAAAGTCACACAACAGATCATCTAGAAAGGAAGCAAGCAAAGCTAAAGCTTTACACAACCATGCTTTCTACTACAAGTATCCACTAAGATCATATCACACCACTTCACATTCTCATACTGCTGCACATAGCCCTAATGTTAATACTTTATGTCATTATTGTGGTATGAATGGACATGTTTCTAATCATTGTCAGATTAGAAAACTTGTTGATATGAACTTGTGCAAATGGGTTCCCAAAGCTAACAAATATGGATCCAAGTTTTGGATACCAAAGTCTTCACCTAATATTTCAGGTGGAGCTACTTATGATGAACCATAGAACCATGGAGCATGTTGGTGATTGCAAAGCTACAAAGGTCATCTTCCATGCAATTGCACCAACAGAAGTGTGGTCACTAGAACTACTTCGGTAACATGCTTTCTAAATACTTCTTAATATCTAGCATGTTCTTTTTAAATGTCTTGCTAATAACTCTTATTTATATCTTTTTAAATGTTTATTATTTGAATCAATGTGAGATATAATCTTAGCATGACTATTGTCTAGCTTAAATGATCAGTTCACACTATATAGTATTTTATTTTCTATTAGTGTGACACATTTGTCTATGTATGCTATTTACTGTTAATCTTTATTATTGAAGCATGCATAGGAGCTTAATTTTGTTTTTGGTGAATATGCTTTTGACTCTTTGCCTTTAATATTTTAATGGTCACTTCTTATCGATTTGTCTTTAACATGTCGTATTTACTTTGATCAGTATTTTGTGAGTATGTATGTTTAGCACAAGTCTCCTGTTTACTTGAAAATTATATACATAAATTTCTATGTTAACCTTGTGCTTGCATAATATACTTTATTATTGATTCTCATATTTTATTTTGATTAACTTCTTATGAATCAATTACATCTTTGTCTGATAAAGTTTATTTATGCATTTTTTTTATCTTGTGATAATATTTATTATGCTTGTTAATGATACATGAATAATTTATTTTCATTTATATATTGCTCATGTTTCATATATTTTAGTATAAATATTTTTATGGGATATATGAGTTAAGTTCAAGTTCTATATTATTTTAAAAGTAGTTTTCAAACTTGTGCTTATCTCATACTTAGCTATTTTTTTTGAACAAATTCATGTACTTCTCTTTATTATCTTCTCCCTCAAGCCTCTTTTAATGATGTACGTTTTTCTTGGCTTTTTGGTTGACATTTTGGATACATGATATTTTTAAATATCTTGATCTTGATAAACCATTTCTTGGGTATTTACTTTTAGGGATTCTGGATTTCGACGATATTCGATGATACTGCATATATTCCTTTGAATCTAAGTTCTTAAGAGTAGAAATTATTTTGGGAACAAGCCGAAAGGGTCCTTCTGTCATACAGGTGTAAATAGCCTGAAGCGACACGGTGCACTAGTCTTCGGACTACCTCTAGCTGGGAACCGGCCCCTACAGCTAACCCAAAGTAATCAATACTTTATAGACTTAAGATTTAATAAGGTCTACTTGCAACTATTATCTAGTTCTGGGTCCAAGGTGTTGTCAAATCCCCTAGGTTCCAGAATACATCTGCATATCTAGGTCCTACATTTTGATTTACAAATGTTTTATATTTTGTTGTTACCCAATAATTCTGCAGCACATACGGATAAATGTAATTCATACATCTTATGCTATATGCTACATTGTTCTAAGATTTTTAAGTCCATAGAATATAATTTATTTCATATTGTACTAATTCTTTTTAAATCCTTGGTTATTAAAGAAGAGATTTCTTTTGGGTACAAGCCTACAAAGGGTCTGTCTGTTACCACGACTACGGTCGAAGCGAAGCGGTACTTAAGTGTTCCCCGGTGAACCTCCGTTAGCTGGGACAGTACTCTACAGCCAACCCAAGATTGATCAACGCTTTATAAACTAAAGATTTATTGAGATCTAGTTGCAATTATTATTTGATGGATTTTTTTTGAATTTTAGATTTGATGGATAATATTCTCTCTTTATATTTTCACAAAAGGTAGCATATGTTGATCTATCTTGTCGATTGTGAGATTCTATAGCATAGATCAATTTATGTCATCTTTTGACTTATACGATTATTCATCATGCTAATTTGAAATATCTTTTGATTATTTTATTTTTTTTAAATGTTCATTTAATGGATATTTCTTTTGTCTAAAGATGATTGTTTTTCGTATTCGTGACTAATCATTGAATATTATGGTATTGTGAGTTTATCTTTAGCTTGTGTAATATTCGTAATATTAATGATTTTGAGCTTTATATTATTATCTTCTTATTCAAGTTACTTACTGTCTATAACAATAATTCTTTGCGGAGAGAAGTCATGCAAATTGAATCTCTCTTTCAAAGCGTTTCTTTTCTTTAACCCTACGGTTGTCAGTGAACACCGTGCTATGGCTTTAAAAGGAAAGAAATGAACTTTGATAAGAAGACCTAATATTTTTGAATTAGTTTCCTACCTTCGAAAATATGTCTCTGAATTTTATTTTTAGATATAGCCATGTAAAGGTGGAGCAGTTAATTGTTTCAAGTCAACTAGCCCCTTGACATGCCATATATCTAGAATACATTTTTTTTTTGACATTTATCTAGTTATGTTATTTGTTCAAATGGAGTTATTTATGATTTATGGATTCTTTTATTAAAATTATTTCTGTGATTCGAATCGTCAGCTTTCCGTCTAAGGACTAAATGGACGCATTCGAACATTTACTAAGACAATTTTTCATAATAAATTCCACATTTTTGAAAAGTCTTTTTGATTTTTTTTGATTTAGTGAATCTGTCCGGTACTTAAAATTTATTATAAAAGGCAGTTTTCAAAATCTTTTAATATCTTGAAATATTTTTTATATATTATTGAAGACATATTTTCTTCATCTTAAGCATTTATTTATTGGATATTTTTTCTTGCCTAAAGATGATATTTATTTTAAGTTTGGGATTTTATATGCATTTGATCAAAGGGAAGAAGATACATATCTTGGATATCCCTTAGATCTTGTGATTATTTATTTTATCTATTTATGCATATAAATTATTTTTGAACTATATACGCATAATTTAAGGGGGAGCAAATTAATTGTTTCAATTCCTTTATGCCCTTAATATGTGGTATAACTAGTTCATCATGGGCATATTTTCTTTTACTTAAAATATTTTGTTGAGTTGTTCATGATATTTGAATTTGTATTAGATGAGAGAATATATGATTATTATTATTTCTTTTAATTCTCTTATTCGAGTTTCTAAAAGTTATCATGCCAAAATTAATTTAATTTATTGATAATCTTTTTGAGTTTTACACTGATTTGGCATTTCTTATGAGATTTTATCTCAAAGTTTATGATTATCTATACTTATACTGTTCATACTTTGCG
>JANAVB010004385.1:12500-35042 GCA_029216955.1 Iris pallida | reverse complement strand
CGAGCTTGCAATATGAAGCAGACGCTTTAGCCAATCTTGCAGCGTCTTAGCTATCCCTATTAAAAGACAGCAGTGGTAGTTATCTCCAACCGAGAACGTTCTGTATTGAAAATAATCGTAATATTGAATTCAGCAATTTTGCTGAAGTTAATGTTATCGATGATGACTGGAGAACTCCTTTTATCGACTTCGTGGTACATGACATACTCTCCGAAGATCCTAAGGAGGCTACAAACGTTCGTCGACGATCTCTCCGATTCTATTATAATCAAACTACTAAAACTCTCTATCGGCGAACTTATGACGGTCTTCTTTTACGCTGTCTCGCTGGTGATGAAGCTAAGCAAGTACTGCGTGAAGCTCATGACGGTGTATGTGGAGCACATCAGCCTGGTCCTAAGCTACAAGATCGCATTAGACGTATGGGTTACTACTGGCCCTCTATGGTATCGGATGCCATAGAGTATGCAAGGAAATGTCGAGCTTGTCAAATCCATGCAGACTTCATTCATCAACCATCAGAATTCTTACACCCGACGGCTGCTTCCTGGCCTTTTGAAGCTTGGGGTATGGACATCATAGGGCCTATTAACCCTCCTTCTTCTAGAGGACATCGGTTCATATTGGCAATAACTGATTACTTCTCCAAGTGGGCTGAAGCTATACCACTGACTGAGGTTAAGACTAGCAATGTCATCAACTTCGTTAAACACCACGTCATATATAGATTTGGTGTACCCCGAAGAATCATCCATGACAATGGACCTCAGTTCATCAGTCAGAAGTTCACTAGATTCTGTGATGATCACCGGATTAATAATGTCGCTTCGACAGCATACAATCCTGCCGCTAATGGTTTAGCTGAAGCTTTTAACAAAACCATCATTAAACTCCTCAAGAAGTTTGTATCTACTAACAAACGGAACTGGAGTGAGAAACTTGGCGAATGTCTTTGGGCTTATAGAACTACAGTCCGCAATCCCACAGGCTTTACACCTTTCTCTTTGGTGTATGGTTGTGAAGCTGTTTTTCCTTTAGAGCTGCAAATTCCTTCTTTAAGGATCGCTATTGCCAATGAGCTTACCACAGAAAATAATGATCTTCTTCGGCTTCAAGAGTTAGAAGCGTTGGATGAGAAGCGATTAATGGCTCAACAGCATATTGAGCTATATCAAGCCCGCATCTCAAAGACTTTCAATCGCAAAGTTAAAGTCAGAGCATTTCAACAAGGAGAACTTGTTCTAGCAGTCAGACGTCCTATGACTATGACTCATATGAGCAAAGGGAAATTCGATGCGAAATGGGAAGGTCCCTATGTTGTAAGCAAAGTCTTCTCAAATGGAGCTTATCAACTTTCAGAGCTTGATGGTCGAATTGCCATGATGCCTATCAATGGCAAATTTCTTAAGAAGTATTTTGTATAAATATAAATGCTTGTAAAATCGTCAAACAGGATCAAGTTCATAAATAAAATGCAAATTTTATTTCATTAAATGATAGTACATAATATTAAAGGTCATTATCATCTTTCTTTACATTGGGACGAGGGCCACTGCCGTCCTTTTCGAAGACATGATCAGCAAAAGAGCAAAAAACCTCCTTGCTGGAACCCACGAGGAATTTGCAGGCGGCCGTCCTCATGGCTTCTTCTTCTTCAGTCCTTCCTGGTTCGAGCAGGAAGTCCAAGATATCCTGTGGCGGCTGGGGCGCAGACGGACCTTCGCCCGCTTCTGCCTCCTTCGGCTGGATTGGATCGGCAGGGCGCTCTTCAGTGCTCTTCTCAACCTTCGGGGCGATCTCGGCCTTCTTAGATGCTTCTCCGGACGACATTTTATGTTGAAAAGCAGAAGTGTTCATTCCTGTCAGATTTCTGCTATATTTATAGACAGAAGTTCTTCAAATAACGAAGTGACGGTTCATCCGTTCATTTATCACATTCATCAGACGGTTCATCCGTTCATTAATGCCTGACGGTTCATCCGTTCATTTATCACATTCATCAGACGGTTCATCCGTTCATTAATGCCTGACGGTTCATCCGTTCATTTATCACATTCATCAGACGGTTCATCCGTTCATTAATACCAGACGGTTCATCCGTTCATTTATCATATTCATTTGACGGGTTCATCCGTTCATTTATCATATTCAACCGACGGTTCATCCGTTCATTACTATCACCTGACGGTTCACCCGTTCATTTCACCTGATGGTTTATCCATTCATTTCCATTTAATGGCTTACCCATTCATCACCACTTGACGGTTCACCCGTTCATTGTCATTCATCATTTGACGGTCTTCCCGTTCATTCATTTCACAAACATTGACGGTTCATCATCGTTCATTATCTATATCAGCAACTGGTTGTTTTCGACTAAGTTGTCAAGTCGAAGTAATAATATTCAATATATTCTGCCATGTCCATATTACTTCTGAGCAGATATAATGAATATAATTATTTTCTACAAAATTATCAAAAAAATATATCATGTCTTGCACCTCTGAATATATTTTCTATCTCTATTATTTTTATCTAATAAGATATGCAATAAATAATGGAGCCACAACAAAAACAATGTCTTTTATTTATGGAAATATGAGACATTACAAAAATGCTTCCATAGCAGCAAAAACAAAGATAAAAAAAAAGTTCTAATCAAGAAGGAGGAATAATTAAATTGTCGATTTGCTGCTTCAATGTCCGCAGCTCTTCTTCATGTGTTGATTCTACTATTTTTCTTGCTTCCTCCATCCCATTTTCTTCATCAAAGATAGGCATATCTACTGTCCTGCGGGTAATTTCAGCACTATGAGTCTCATCATACTCATTTTTCTCCTGAATTAGGGTATTGAGTTGTTCAATCATAAATTGTTGATTGGCAGTTTCTTCTTCAAATTCCTTCTGAAGGCGAATAATTTCCGCTTTCAATTCAGCAAGCCTCTGTCCTTTGTTCTCAGCTGCCAAAGTAACTGATTCTATCTTTGAGTTGAATTCAGCTGACTTTGCAGAATGAGCTTCTAAAAGGTTCTGAAGGTTTATCCTTTCCATATCAGCTTCTTGGGCTAGTCGTTCATATTCAGCTTGCACCAGAGAGTCTATATTCTTCTTCTTGAGCTCTTTATATTTCCTTATGGATACTTCCAACTCATCTAATATATGTTCAAGAAGAACGGCTTGGGCTTCGTCTCCTTGGCCTCTTATGGCTTTTATCAGGAAAGAAGTGGGGTCCCTAACCATAATGAAGTTAGCTCCTTCCTTCTCTATCATTTTACGGACAAGAGATCCCAATGACTCAAAGAAACATCTGGTAAAAGATTGGACAACTTGCTGATTGATGGCTATGGTTCCAGGAGTCGAAGCTACCCCTGTTGAGGATGGAGTATTCGGTTGCTCAAACCTTTGCTGCTGAATGATGGGCTCTTTAAATAAAGGAGCCAAAGTAGAGCTGGTTGCTCCTCCTGCTTGTTCTTCTGCAAAAAGTAAAATTATTATTTTACTAATTTGCCAATAAATAAAAAGATCAAATAAAAACAGTCTTACCTTGATTTGATCTATCAACAACTGCATCTCCTGCTGGAATAGACTCCCGTTGAAAGGAAGTAGCTTCAATTGCGACAGCTTGGCTGCTGCCCGCTTCAGAGCCGCGAGATAAGTGATGGCTACTACTAACAACCACCGTCGGAATAGGCACCATTGCCAGGTCCATCGGAGGTGTTGGTAGAGTATCAAGATCTGCAAGAACTACAAATGAAGATATTAGATATCAATCTATTTTAAAGAAAGAAGATTGTTAAATCTCGTTTTATATACCTTGGGGTTCGGTGGCGGGATTTTCTTGCTGAACATCTTCACCAGCCGCTTCTTCAGGAGATAGTTCTATCTCGATGTCTTCATCTGGGTTAACAACCTTTTCTACGGACGCCTCTACTTCAATATCCTTTTTAGGATCAGAAGCATCATCGACGGTATCAAGAGATATGTGTTCTTCGTTGTCCCCTTCAGGATTCTGTATATACTCATCAACATTTCCAGATGAAGAGCTTTCTTCTTCCTTATCTTCTTCTTCTTCTTGGGCTGCATTCCCACTGTCAGTTGCGGTTAGATCCTCCTGCAGGCTATAACAATCGGCCAAAGCTGCTATCATTTCATGCTCTTCTTCTTCACGAAGAGTCTTAGGAGTAGGAGGAAGCTGAGTTGTTTCCGCGACGGGTGAAAGAGGTTGTGTAATATTTTGCTCATCTTCAATGATGTTTTCTCTGAATGTTTCAACTTCAGTTCTGGGGTCAAGATCTCCCCTCTGTTCAGTTTCTTCAAGGGTTTTACTCCCTGATTCAGAAACAGGGGTGGGAGATGGCATTATAAATCCTGCTGCAGCATCTACTGAAGTCAGGAGTTGTTTGGAAGAAGAGGCTTCTAAATTTCTTCTGGTAACCAACTTCTTTTTCTTTCTGTGTAGAGGTCTATCGGGACTCTCTACATTTATTGGTGCTATTTGCTTCTGTACAGAAGTTGGTGTTGTAGCAACTTCCTGAGTTGTCTCGGCTAGCTGCCGAGATTGGGATCTTGTAGTCACTTTATCAGAAGAATGCTCCAAGACCAATTTCTTCTTTGCTGCAGGAGCAGGAGGCTCCTCTCTTCTTCTTTTCTTGGCAGGAGACTTTCCCACTCTTAGAGAGATCCGCATTGCTGCGTTTATCTCTTGTTGGAACATCATTTCTCTTGAAGTTTCTAAGGGTTCATCCGCCGGTTCGTTTGCCTCATCATTGGCAGGGATTGATAAAGCTATCCTCCCTTTCCTCAATCTTATCGCAGAAGCAAAACTATCGGCGAGGTTAAAGTTCTCGGCAAAAGTATTTGCAGATGTGTAGAATACCGAGTATGTAAAGAGCATCCGAGGCCCTTGAGGAGTGCTCTTTGGTGGCATAGAGAAGGTAGCCTTTGTGTCACGGGCATTGTAGTAGGCCCAAGCTCGGGCCCCGTCAATCAAGAAGCCCTTGCCCTGAAGGCAGGTGATTGCGTTCCCTACGTGGAACTGATCATACCCAAATTGTCTAGCAAAACGGCTAGGGAGGTATGGTTCCAAAAAGCATTCTTCTTCAAAGCGGTATACTAAATGAGATGGTCGAATTGTCTTCAACCATTCAAAGGCCACACGGTTTAAGGGCTGCAGTTTTGAATCTACCATGTTGGGTGGCATTTGGTCATGACCGGCCGGGAGAGGGGCGCAACAGAAGTTCCATCCTCTGTTCAAATTTAAAACAAATCTGCACTCACTCAGAGAGGTGTACTTCCATTTACCCTGAGAATATCTGCGCAAGAAGCTGCCATCTACTGGTCCCATACCAGGGTCCATTAAAGTTGGATAGTGGAGGAGTAACCATCCAAAGAGATAAGTGTACGGCATTTCGAGACGGGGGAATTCTTTCTCTCCCTTTGCCTTTAGCATCGAGTCAACATACAAGCGAAGACTCGCATTCAATCTGCAGGTCATTGCCGATAACAAGTCAACCTTATAACCGAAGACTAGCTTGATGGCAGCAAAAAGTACACCACGATGAAAACGGTCCACTGCACTAGATCCCGGGACCACGAATCGTCTGAGCCAGTGTGTCAGAAACCCTGCTAACTGGGCTTCTTTGGACATGGGTCTGTAACCCATTCTCAAAAAACTTTCCAAAATGTCACCTTTCTTTAAAGGTGGACATTGATAATCATCCTTCATTTCCTTATCATAATGTTTATTTTCTTCCATCATCTTCATGACTTCCGTGTTAATCAGGGGTTTGAAAAAATGAGGGTAACATTTGTCATTTTCCTTGGTTTTCTTCTCTTCAATATGATTTAGGAATAAATATGGCAACCACTTCGAAGAATAGCAAGTGTTGGCCGTAGCACTCTTATAGTACAAAGAGCAAATTTTGTAATGGCATAGCAGTTCTTCAAACACTGCTACCATTTCTGCATTTTCTTTTCTGAGTTTCTCTAACTCGTCATTTGTGGGAACAAACTCCTCATATGGAGCATCCGCCATGGGCAAGTATGAGATGTATTTCATCTCGTGGAGTGCAAACCCCATCTCTCCACCCGGGGTCATGAAGGTTCCTGTTCTGTAATTGTATCGCTCAGCCAAGGCCAAAAACATTTGAGGGTTAGGAGCAAACCCGTATACAGTGGCATGTACTGCTTGAAACAGGTTAATTTGTTGAAGTTTATCTTGGAAGGTTGTCAGAACCCAATTTGCAATGCAATTCCATCGTTTGTAATCTGGATTCACTAATCCAGTCATCCTGATATCCTGTTCAGGGTATCTTCCTTCTTCCTTCGTAAATTCATTTGCGAATATAGGGGTTCTGACGGGCATCAGCATAGATGAGTTTTCCGGTGGGATGCAGCTGGGTCTTAAACCTCTCAACATAACACTGTATCTGTCAGAAGAGCTGTAAAACATATCTTTCCTGTTAACCTTCTTTACAAAGATCTTCCCTGTACGAGCATCCTGGAGAAGGGTGATGTTCCAATCCATTTTCCTTGGGTAGCTCGCATGAGCGTACCGTGACAAAGGAAGGCATCGAGCAATTTTAGGAATGAAGAATGATCTGTCTTCCCGGTGGACTACCATCTCCTCCATCATTGGCCTAGGCTGGGAGACTTTTTCAAAGGCATCACCAAACAAGAATAAGGGTTTCTTGTGGATAACAGCATCTGCTGATTCCAGAGGCTGTCCATTCATCAGACACATTAAAGTTTCGTTGTCCTGAGAAATCAATATTGCCTGACGAGAAGTCGGCAGATCGTATTGAGGATAATGGACGTGAGACAAATCTTCTTTATATTCAGATTCAGACAAAGTTCCCACAAAATGTTCATAGTTTGGATCTTCATTGGTTTCAACTGCATCAAAGACAGATAAAGATCAGTACAAATCAAAAAACTCTATTTTTTCAGACAAGCAAAACAGAAGAGTACACAATCCTCAGATTGCGCTAACATGGATTGCGCAAGATTAGTTTGCGCATCATAATAGGGTGCGCAAACCAATCGATTGCGCTGACATTCAGCGCAAATCAATTGATTGCGCTGACTTTCTGTCAGCGCAATTCGATAGATTGTGCAGGATTACAGTTTTCATAAAAATGAAGACTGACTATTTATGCAACCAAAAATCCTAAAAAGGATGGCGCAAGATGAACTCATCTCTAAAAAGAAATGAGTTTCGAAGATCAAAGGAAGTCAAAACACCCTAAAAAGGGTTTTCGATCGATTAAACAACCTCTCAGAGCGGGCAGCGCAGCTTCGTGACGAGAGGCTCGTCGCGCAGTCCTGGATGAAGACTCGGCCGGAGCTTTGCCTTTCGCGGCGGCGGCGGCGGTGGAGGATCGTCGGGGGGCCATTGTTTGTCGAAGGAGGACAGCAAGGGTTCGGGGGAATTTCTCTCAAAAGATCAACGGATGCAAAGTAAAAATGAAAGTGAAAAGAGGCTATTTATAGCTTTCGAAATACGAAACGGCTGCCATGTATTACGCCTGAAATTGGGGGCACTTCGCTTTGCGCAGACAGCTCATCATCATGCGCAACTTGATTCAAAAATGCAAAAATTCAAAGTATTTCGAAACTTTGAATCAAATCAACTTTCGAAAACTTTGAAGGGGGTCTTGTAGGTCCTAAAAAATCAAGTTGCATCAATCAACAAAGTCAAGAAATCAAGAAACCCATCATTTTGATGAATTGCGCAGACAACAGATTGCGCAGCAATCCGATTGCGCACACTGCTTTGCGCAAACAACCGATTGCGCAAGCTGACGTGGCAGAAGTCATCATTACTAAATCAAATCAAATCTTTTCTGACAACTGACAGCACGAATAACAAGGAGTCTGTTCGTTTCTTGCGCCGCACAGTGCTCGAGGGTGGCTGACAGCTGGCAGCGCAAACCAATGCTGCGCAGTTTGAGTCTGCGTAAATCATGTATGCGCAATTCAACTCTGCGCACTCTATCAAATGTAACTGTTAAGTTACACGTGGCATTCATGCCATCAATTGTTCATTACGTGGCAACTGTTTATGCACGATCATGCACATTTCTATCAAATCATGCCATGTGTCCACGATAGTCGGTCTACGATCCAGTAACTATCTGCGCAAATCAATGTTGCGCAAACCAATGCTGCGCAAATCATCATGCGCAGTCCAAAATAACTGAAAGTTAGTTATTTCCAGAACTCTATAAATAGAGTTTCAAGTCTTCATTCAGGGGGATCAAGATCGGAGATCAGAAATTAGAGAGTTCAGGAGTTCTTGCCAAAGTGCTGCTGCATTCTTCCGAGACTTTTGTCTTCAACTTCCGAGGCTTTCGCCTTCAGTTTTCTTGAGTTGTTTTCAACTTCAAAGGCTTCGTCTTCAAAGTTCACATCGTCCAAGGGATAAAGCAATCATCATCGAGATTGGATTCCTACAGTTGTAATTTTCCCAGAATTCTTGTAATCTTTATTACAGTTTGTATCAATAAAGTTCTATACTTTTGTTTTTGCAAACAGCATGTAGAGCCCAATTATTCCAGAGATGCTCCAGCAGCAGCAGCCGCCTTCAGGATCCGTCTATGCAGTCTAGCTGTTCACTTTCTTCCAGTAGTTCATGGAGGCCCAGTAGGCTCAGCAGCAGCGTCAAACGACAGAGTTCAGTTGGGGCATCGATCTAGCCCTGACGACAGTTGAGAGGGCTACACCTCGGTCTCCGGTAGGTCAGAAGCAGCACCAGCCGAAGGAGAAGGGCATACAAGATTTATAGAAGATGCACCTGCGAGACTTCAGGGGTACAAAGGGCATCCTGTACGCAGATGAGTGGATCAAGCACATGAAGGAGATCTTCAGGCTGGCAGAGATTGCAGCGAGACTGTAGATTGAGGCGGCATCTAGTATGATACAGGACTTGGCTCGTACGTGGTACCAGACAGACCTAAGGGTTGGTACAGTTGGGCTGACTTGGGCAGCTTTCAAAAAGCTGTTTAAAGAGAAGTTTTTCCCTGATGCAGCGCTTGGTGCCCTCGAGTCGCAGTTTGAGGATTTGGTGCAGGGCAGTCAGACTGTCGAGGAGTACGTCGGAGAGTTCTGCCATCTGGGCAGATTTGTTGATAGGCTTTCTGAGGTGACGAAGGCCCGGAGGTTCCAAAATAGACTAGTCAGGGAGGTGAAGTCCTATACCAAGAGTGCCCGCAGTGCCACTTTTGAGGAGATCCTGGTAGGTGCCCTAGCAGCGGAGGATGACATTGAGCTAAGGCTTAAGAGGGGACGAGACACTCTCGGTGGTAGCAGCTGTGGAGACCAGGCCAAGAGGCCTCACTTTCAGCAGCAGCATCAGCAGAGACAGTTTCAGTCGCAGCAGTTCCAGCAACCGAGACTTCAGCTAGCTCAGCATCAGTAGTCGAGGCAGCAGCAGTATCCCCTGAGGCAGCAGTCTACTAGTTGTACCTTTTGTAGGAAAGTGGGGCATGGATGGACCGAGTGCAGGAAGGGGCTAGGGAAGTGCCTTCTCTGTTGTTCATCGGAGCATCACCTAAGGGACTGTTCTCTCTTCGCATGCAGAGCAGCATATAGAGTAGGAGCCAAGGCTCCAGTGGGACCGCAGAAGGGACCACTACCGATTCAACAGCAGCGGTTCGTACAGCATCAGCAGTAGGCCAGAGGAGGCCAGCAGGGACGAGCTTTCGCCATAGTGGTCGAGGATGCAGAGGCTATTGGGGAGCTGATCGCAGGTTCTATTCTTCTCGACTCTATTCCAGCTTTCGCCTTATTTGATTTTGGTCTTTCCACAGTTTTATGTTCGTATCATTTGCTGTTAGACACTGTCTTGTATCTTAATCGTTGCCTAGGACCTATAAGATCACGATCGGGGGTAGTATTATCCTCGTGAGTGATGTTTGCAGAGGGCGGAGTGTTATTTTGGGAGGCTGGGAGTTGGAGGTGAGTCTGCTCGTAATGCCACTACCGAACTACGATATTGTATTAGGTATAAATTGGTTGAATAAGCATCACACCAGCATAGATTGCCGTGGGGGTAGAGTTCTATTTTGAGCGCCAGGAGAGCCAGAGTTCAAGTTCACCCGAAGGCAGGCGGAGCAGAACAGCAGACTTTTTTGTGGAGTTTCAGTCGAGGAGCAGGCGGTTCTACATCCTTTAATTGCGGAGTTCATGGACGTCTTTCCGGAGGATTTGCCAAGACTTCCACCGGATAGAGATGTTGAGTTCTCGATAGACTTGGTTCCCGATGCGGAATCGATTTTTTAGCATGTCTATCGAGTGAACAACAGCGAGTTGGTGGAATTGAAGAAGCAAGTGGATGAGCTGCAGGACAAGGGCTTTATCCGATCGAGTTTTTTACCTTGGGGTGCACCGGTACTCTTTGTACCCAAGAAGGATGGGTCGGTACGGATGTGTATCGACTATAGGGCACTCAACAACCTCATGATCAAAAATAGATACACACTGCCGCGGATTGATGATCTCTTTGATTAGTTGAATGGAGCTCAAGTTTTCTCGAAGATTAATCTGAGGTCAGGTTATCATCAAGTAAATGTGAAGAAGGAGGATATTTCGAAGACCGCTTTCAGGAAGCGGTATGGTCAGTTTGAGTTCTTAGTTTTGTCGTTTGGGCTGACCAACGCCCCAACGGTATTCATGAACTTGATTAACAAGGTGTTCCACCAGTACTTGAACAAGTTCATGGTGGTGTTCATCGATGATATCCTAGTGTACTCGAAGACTGAGGAGGAGCATGAGGAGCACATGAGAGTGGTTCTGGAGACATTCAGAGGGAGGAGCTTTATGGCAAGCTCTCGAAGTACGAGTTCTTTCTGGACATAGTTGACTTCTTGGGTCATGTGGTGACTGAAGATCGGATCTAAGTCGACCCAAAGAAGATCACGACAGTTGAGGCTTAGTCGACACCGAGTTCAGTAGCAGAGATCAGGAGCTTCTTGGGATTGGCATGCTATTACAGGAGGTTCATGCAAAATTTCTTCCGAATTGCAGAGCCATTGACTAGGCTGACCCGGAAGGATACAGAATTTGTTTGGTCAGAGGAGTGTCATGTCACTTTTGATGAGTTGAAGAAGCGGCTGACGACAGCTCCAATTCTGACATTGCCTTCATGATCGGGAGGGCTCATTATCTACAGTGACGCCTCAGGGAAGGGTTTGGGTTGTGTCTTGCAACAGCATGGGAAGATGATTGCCTATGCTCCAGGCAGTTACGTCCCCACGAGAAGAACTATCCTACCCACGACTTGGAGATGGCAACAGTGATATTTGCTTTGAAGTTGTAGAAACACTACTTATATGGAAAGTGGGTGGAGATCTTCACATATCATAAGAGTTTGAAGTATGTGTCTACACAGAAGGAGCTCAATATGAAATAGCACAGGTGGTTGGAGTTAATGAAGGACTTCGACATTTCACTACAGTATCACCTAGGGAAGGCCAACATGGTTGCCGATGTCTTGAGTAGGTATCCGACAGCCATGTGTTTGACTATGGATCATCACTTGTTAGCAGATTTGGAGAGCCTGGGGATTGAGGTGATTATGCCAGGACTTCAGATACAGATGTGGGGCATTCATATTTAGTCGAAGTTGATAGAGAGGATCAAGTTGACGCAGTTCGAGGATGTTGCTCTGCGGTATATTTGGGAGCAGGTTCGAGCAGGGCTGGTGGATAATGAGTTTACTTTAGCAGAGGATGGTGCTTTGAGGCACGGTTCCAGGCTGTGTGTATCCAGTAGAGAGCTTAGGGAGCAGGTTATGCAGGAGGCCTACCGATCTCAGTACTCAATACATCCAGGTGCCAACGAGATGTATAGGGACCTGATGGAGCACGTCTGGTGGTATGGGATGAAACGGGAGGTAGCTCGCTTCGTAGCCAGATGTTTGGTCTGTCAGCAGGTCAAGGCAGAGAGGCAGAGGACAGGAGGTTTTTTGTAGCCATTGCCCATTCTAGAGTGGAAGTGGGAGCACATCACGATGGATTTTGATTCTAGATTGCCGTGTACACCATGAGGAAAAGACGCGACTTGGGTCATCGTAGACAGGTTGACCAAATCAGCCCACTTTTTTTGCTATTTAAAGTGGGTACGTCTACTGAGAGGCTTATAGAGATGTATATGCAGCAGATTCTCAGCATTCACGGAGTTCCGGTCAGCATCATCTTGGATCGGGATAGTCGTTTTACTTCCCATTTCTGGCAGAGTCTACAGACTAGTTTGGGCACTCAGCTCAAGTTTAGTACTGCATACCACCCTCAGACGGACAGACAGTCAGAGAGGACTATTCAGACGCTCGAGGACATGTTGCGGATATGCATCTTGGATTTTGGAGGATCTTGGAAAGATCACCTGCACTTGGTGGAGTTTGCTTACAACAACATTTTTTAGGCCAGTATTGAGATGTCACCTTTCGAGGCACTGTACGGGCGTAGATGTCGTACACCCTTATCTTTGGATGATGTTGGAGGGCGAGCTTTATTGGGACCTGAGATGGTTGTTGATGCAGTCAAAAAGGTGTAGCTCATCAGAGACAGACTCCGTGTGGCACAGGACAGACATCGGCATTGGGCCGATAGCCACCGGAGGCCTTTCGAGTTTAAGGTACAGCTTAGAGATAGGATTAGAAGTAGGTTGTTTGTTTGTGTTTGTTTGATCATGTTTGATTATTTTGTAACTTGAGACCATGTTTGTGTTTAGGTCAGAGACCTAGTTTTTCTAAGGATATCTCCGACTCATGGTACCATACGTTTTGGTGGAGGTAGAAAGCTTAGCCGACGCTTCATCGGACCTTTCATGTTTAGCGGGAGAGTCGGTAATGTGGCATACATGCTAGACTTGCCATCTGTACTAGTGGGTGCCTATAACGTATTCCACGTATCACAGTTGAGATGGTACGTGACTGATCCTAGCAATGTACTCGACCATTCGGAGGTTGAGGTGGGGCCTACTCTCAGTTATCCAGAGCAGCCAGTAGAGATTCTGGATAGCTGGGAGAAGGTACTGAGAAACTACGTGATACCTTTGGTTCGTATCGCATGGAGGCATCATTCTATAGGAGAGTCTACCTGGGAACGGGAGGATAAGATGCACGAGCGATACCCATATCTTTTTGGACCTTGAGGTATGATTGTCTATCCTTCTCATCAGTTTAGTTTCGCCTTTCAATTTCAAGGACAAAATTCTTTTAAGGAGGGTAGATTTGTCACTACCATATTTTAGCTTGAGGGTATTTTGGTCATTTTGAAAATTTTGGATTTATTTTGAATTATTGGAGTGATGGTTGTTATTTTTGACCTTCGCTAGTTGAGACTTTGGGGACTAACCTAGATGTTGACTTTAGCTATGGTGACTTGATTAGCATGGTGGGACCCTAGTCAAACTTAAGTCAACCCAAGTTGAGTTAATTTGAATCAAGTTTCATATAGAGAATAAATGATTTAGTGCATAGACTTTTGACTTATGGATTGATTTCTTTTAGCATTGAAACATGGCCCAAGCCCATTAGCCATAATCCTAACCCTAATTTCCTTCTTATATGGTCGGCCTAGGGAATCCCCCTATTTAATCTCTCTTCCTAGTTCTTGCCCCTTTTGCATCACAACAACTTTTGGAAAGAAAGAGGTATTGGTCCTTCTTCTTCAATCCATAACTCTTTTATTTTAATTCATTTTTGACTCTAGTCTCTTGCATTAGAACCTAATCCCACTCTATTTTCTGTTCATGGAGAGAAATCTCAGATTTGGTACAATTTGCAGCTTTTGGCTTGCAAGAGGAATCTTCCTATTTGGGGCTTTTTTCTTGTAATTGATACTCTATAGGTAAATACCTCAAACTATCATTTAATCTTGATTTCTTTGCATGATAGCCTAGATCTAGGTGTCCCCTAGCGGTGGTGTGTGTTTGGTGAAGTTTTGCAATGGTTTCGTGTCCGTATCGGACACGTATCAGTTTCTATCTCTAAGTGTTTGTGTAAATGCCTCTAAGAACTTTTTGATTATATTTTCGAAATAGTTTTGATTGGAATTATTCATTTTAATATGCTCATTGATTTCCCCAAGCTCTAAACTGACTTCTGAGTCGTGTCGTGTCCACACGAAAACACGAACACGTTTGCTGTGTACTCGAGCAGTGTCCTGCTGCTCCACGTGTCATGTGCACTGGACACGACACGTTTAGCTCTAATTTTTCATGGACACGAAGGGGCAGTGACTGTCACCTTGTACACGAAGTTTGAGGCTAAACGATCAAGCAGATCGAGAGAAATCTCGATCGCACTGATCCTTGCCTACACGTAGCCTCGCAACTTTTGAGTTCAGATACGCACTTTTCGACACGACATGAGGACACTTGAACACATATCAGGGTTCTAGACACGTAGACCTACCCTAGGCAAACACGTGGACACGTGCACGAGTGGTGTCGTGTCGTATGTCGTGTCCTGGATTGACACACACGCGTGCACGAGACTGTGTGTCTGTGCATGTGTCTGTGAGTGTTCGAGAGGGTGTGGACACGTCGTGTCTTGATTTTATGGACACCAAATCATTGTTATGACACATAAACATATGTCACAATGTTTACCAACCCAATTAATTGAATATTAACTATGTTTTTAATTCGAATTTGCGTTTTCCCTAAATAATCTGATACTAGGTTCTGAAAAATGATTCCTGAGTTTTAAATTGTGTTTTTACTGATTTTAAAAGATTAATTTACAATGTTAGATCCTATTCTTTGTCTGAGATTAAGTCTACATGTTTGGGATTCATGTTAGCTTAGATTAATAGGTTTTTAAAATACAAATGGGTGTAAACTGGAAACTGAATCTGTGTATACACTGATTTCTGAAACACACACACACATCACCTAATGTACACACACACATGTTCATTAGACCAGTAAACTGAGAACACTCTATGGACTGCCATCTACATACACACACACTACTGCTACACTCTAAAACCTGAAAGCACACATTGAAACACTCACCTACACTCTACTGCTACCTACCCACATTTACAGAAACTGAGAACCTATACACACACACACCACTGTGAACACCTCGCCATAATCTGTAAAATTTTGTCATGAGGACTAGGGTCTCCTGGTCTACGCCCACTACGTCATGAAGACAGTAGTAGGTAGGACACTCATCTTCGCCATAATCTGTAAAATTTTGTCAACATATCCAGTCAGGATTGGAACAAGCACATTTCTAACAACAGTTCCAATAAATGACAAGTGCTATGTAACAATAAATAGGGAGAATAAACACGAGTAAAATAAATGTACATGAAAGTAGCATGGCAAGGGTAAAGCAGTAAACTAGAGCAAGAATGAAGATATCTGAACATATCATGTACAAGAATCAAGAACAACTATCTACTTGAGTGAATATTAGCTTTGACATGTGGCCGGCTTGGGAACTTGCACAAGGTCTACTGGCCTGGTTAATCATACGTGAAGTATATGATTAACACTCACAAGGATCTGTAAAATTGTAATGCCCTAGTCACAAAATACGTAGGACTAGGAACGTAGACATGCCAGCCGTATAATAAATATACGTAAGCTGTAAAATGCAGTAGAACCATAACTAATTAATCTCATCCACAAAATATAAGAATAAAAGATATCATATAATCAACTATAAAATAGTCATTTGATACATATAGTTGGGCGGAGACAAATCTACTACCAAATATGAAAAGAAATACACAACAAAAGAAAGTTTGGCGAGCGAAGCGAAGACGATCCAGGTGCAATCATCCTCGAAGAAATGGAGATGGTCACGGCTAAAGCTAGAGCACCTACAAAAGACAAGAGCACACACCTGGAGAGATAACCAGGTCCTCAGAGGGACGTAACAAGACACATAATATCATGTCATATAACTGAATAAATATTGCTCAAATAAATAAGTCAATTGAATTATAACATGGTCCAATACACACATATTGAACTAGCTTACCATCCCCCAACCAAACAAGGACAGGAGATGGTAATCTAATTCACGGCTACGTATCTTTCCATTCTATGAATCCAATATGGTATCCGGACCCCAACAAGGTTCAATACCTTCTCATCGGAATAGTAAGCCATACCTACAACCAAACAAGGAGAAGTTGTGACAAACTAATCCGTGACAAGTTATTGTTCCAAGCCACGGTCAGATACAAGCACCCAAACCAAAGTACTCGTACCTAACGGATAAAGGTAGCCTAACAGTTCTAATTAAAATATAGTTAAGAACAATCCTTCCTGAGCATGGACCCTGGCTAAATAGGATCGACATAGTCCACCCTTGGGGCACTATAGGCCCAATCAATAAGAGCATAACGTTCCGTAGAACGCCAATGGCCGTCAGTAATCATGGGTCATTAACCCCGTATCTCCAACGGAGCTTCCGGGTCACAAGGGAAAGTGCATCGAAGCCCATACGCTAAGGAATTGTCCTCCCCGCCCAATGCCTACTATGTTGTATCCACAACAGAAACCTCTATAACCGCTAAGTCAAACTAGCATGCAATTCTACTAGCGGTTAATCCTATCGCACGGCTTATACGCACCGGTGGTCAGCCAGTCACGCATGTCCATGTTCTACATGCGACACACAACCTCGTGGTACAACGTGTCAATGCCAATGAATGCAACACACAAAGGTGGTCCCTTAAATCTAGGTAGCAGGAAATATAAATGAACAGAAAGTTCTAACAGGTTATGTCATGTATCTCAGTTTATTTTGTATAAGAAAATAATAAATAATGCATGAAATATGAGCTAAAATAAATAAACAGCAAATGGCAAGGTATCTTACCTGGTAGGACGTCCGGTGCACTGCAATGATCAAGGTTGCACGAACTGCGACTTCGGTTTAATAACTATGCAGGGTGACCTCTGATGGTGGCATGTACAGTTCCATCGGGTCCGGGACAGTCAAATTGGTTTGAGTCGATAGGAGGAAGGACAGAATTGGCAGGAGGATAGGAATAATAGGCGTAGTTACGGACGGAAGGATAGTCGAAAGAAATTTAGATAAATAATATATATATATGATTTTCGAAAGATATTTATAATACTAGAAAATAATTTTGTTAGCTAAAATATGCTTTCCAATAAATACTGCGAAAAATAGGGAGTGGTTTTAGGAAAAAAACTCTAAGTTTTAAAATAGAATTTCTAAGTAAAAAGAAGAAGGGAAAAAAAAACAATATTTTATTAGTCAGAAACAATGCAAAAAATACTAGAAAATATTCTATTGTTGGAACCCATATATTTTATAGGTTAGAATATTTTTGAATAAATAATCTAGAATATTTATTGTAGATTTAAAAGTAGATTTGAGATCTATTGGTAAAGTCAAGTCAATTCCACTATTTTTATTACATATATATCTTTTTGTACTAATACATATTAATAAAATTACTAATACATGTACTAAAATTATTAATACATTCTATTATTTAATTTATAATAATAATAATAAAATTACTAAAAGTAATAGCATGATACTATTGTACTAATACATGTACTAAAGTTTTATATGAATAATAATAGTAATAAATATACTTGTTATCAATAAAAATCCTATATTATAAAATAATGACAATGTAACAGTACTTAACAGTAATAATAGTAATAGATAATAATAAAAATAAAAATACTCATATTGGTAATAATTTTTAAGAACAGAAAACAAGGAGAAAAACAAATATTCACAAAACTATTATTATTAATAAATATAATACCTAAAACTCATTTCGTTAAGCAATAATTAATAAATTTCCAAAAAATCAAAACAAAAACATCAAAAAGTAGAACAAAGAAAAAAGAGAAAGAGAGAGAAAGGGATTTAGAGAGTGAGCGATCGGGAGAGAGGCTGAGAGGGAGAGAGAGGCGACGGGCGGAGGAGAAGGAAGAGCGGAGGAGAGGGAAGAAGGAGAGGAAGGTCGGTCGGGGCTTGAGCGCGGCTGGGAGGCGCTGGCCGGGCAGATCTGAGCGCTGGACAGCGCTCGGCGGCAAGGGGCGGCTCGAAACTACGGCGGAGGGAGCGGAACCGAGGGGAAAAAGGAGATCAGAGGAGTAGGCGGTCGAGAGACGGTGCTGGTGGATGCAGGGGTGCACGGCACGGCTCGCGGTGGAGGGCGCCGGCGGCGGAGGAAGCGTAGCTCAGGAGTAGGGGTTCCAGCGGCACAGCTTTGCGCGCACGATAGGGAAGACGACGACGGGTGGCCGGAGGATGCGTGTGCGCACGGAGGTGGCCGGGGACTGACGCAGGGTGGCCAGAGTCTGGGTAGCGCATGGAGGAGCGGCTTCCCCGTACAAACTCGGCGACCGGCAGTCGGGCACGGGATGGCGGTGGTTCGACGTAGGAATTCATGGATGAGACGCAGCGCTCGCGACGGAGATCGCGACGGATGGCTCAGTTGAGGTTTCTTCTTCCTTTCTTGGTGGCGGTGGTGGTGGGTTCTGATATTGTGGTGGTGGCGCTCGGCCATGGTGGCCGGAGTTTGGGCGTGCGGTGGTGGTGTGGTATTGCTCGGCGGGTGTGGCAGTGGTGTGTACTATTTTGATGGTGGTGGGTGATGGGTTGGCTAGTGATTTGGGTACGGTGGAAGGGCTCGTCGGGGCAATGAGCAGATGGTGGCTGGCCGGGGCTGGACAGTGGGCTGGGGTGGTGGTTGGAGGTGAATATGGGGATGTCGGTCGTCATGGACGGGGAGGAGCCATACGGGCGGTGGTGGTGATGGCTGGGCGTGGGTTTGCTGGTGGTGCCGCCGGTGGGTGTGTGGAGGTCAGGGCGTGTGTAGTTGGGTTGACAGGGCAGTAGGTGGCGGTTGGTAGGACGGGGGTTCTGGGTTGGGATAGAGATTTGCTAGTGTCGGCGGTGTCCGACACGGAGAAGGTGAATTGTATATGTAAAAAATTTGGAATAAGATATTGGAAAGACACCCGGGGTCAGACCCGAGGCCGTCACGGCTGATACGGAAAATGTTGTTTGGACACAGACACGAGGCACTCAAATTGTGGTAGAAATATTTGGTTTGTGGAATTTTTATAAAAAAGTAGCAATGGGCGCTCTCCTTATATAGGAGGTAAAAATCCAAGTTGGATAAGGATTGGGATTAGTTTAAATCCCAATGGATAAATTCCGCTCTTAATTTAAATCAAATCAAAATTTATTTATTCAAATCCATCCATATTAAATCTAGGTCAATCTTGCTTTGAATCTATATATAAAGCATAATCCATAAAAATTTCAATTTGTAAATCATAACATTAATCCAACCATTTAAAAATACTATTTTGGGAACACTAAAATTTTATAATAAAATAATTTCAAAAATTCTTAATAAATATTTAAATAGAAATATAAATATAATTTAAATGACCTTTTTACAAATTCTTAAATAATATCAATTAGTTTTTTTTTTAAACTCAAATTATGCATGGAATAAACTTCCATGTTCCTTGTATAAAAAATATTATTTCCCTAAATCATTAGATATACTTTTATAAAATAAGAAATAAGGTCGAATCATCGTGACGCGACACTTTTGAAAATTTTAAGTAAATTATTATAAAATATTTTGAAAACTGTCATACATAAATAAAAATTTGTAATCAAAACATTTTTCCAAAAATATGTACCTTGCACATATTCGCACTCGACGAAAAATTACGAAAAACGTAAATTTTGTTAGCGACGTACAATACGACTATGTGACGTACAAATATAGTTTAAAAAATAAATCTGAAACAATTTTAAATAATAAAAAAAGTAGAAATTTAGGTGAAGTGTATGATTAACACTCACAAGGATCTATAAAATGCACAAGGTGGGTATTGACCACAAGTCTAGACTAATATTCCTCCGCCCCCGACTGATATAGTTGATCCAAACATGACTCATTACGACATGGGATTCTAAGAGAAGGTAGCAAGTCTTCTCGAGAATCGATGTCTGTACATTTCACAAGAACTACAAGAAGGCTTGCATAAGGTACACCAAGGTAAACAAGGAATAACAACTCATGACGGGATCCGTAAAATACCAATCCGTGTGACCAATGTGTCAAGAATCATGAATATCTACACTAAATACATGAAATATAGTAAATATCATGAATAGAAAATCATCATAAAATGTACTCGCCTGGTTCTGAACTAAGGAATCAATACTGCAACTCAATGAGCCTTGAAGGGTCAACTCGTGCAATAGTCTCCTAATGCTAAAATAGACAAAAACAACGTGTTTATAATGGTCAAATTAGCTAGGATAGCCTACCCATAAGTCTATTTATGGACACAGGAGCAAAACGGTAATTTTGGGCCAAAACGATGTCCGCCGTTGGACCCGCTATGTACTGAAAAACGTGTCGGTATCTACGATCTCTAAATTTGTCAAACTATAAGTCTACAGGTCTGGTTTGATGAGACGAACCCAACCGTATGTCCAAAGTTGAATTTCGGGAGGCCGTACACAACTTTGCCCGTTAGATCGGGTCACGGGCTTGCCAAAATAGCATTCCGGTTGACCTTCTCTGAATTGGACCAACTTGGCGTTTAGGACCAAAAAATGATCCGGTCCTGTTGGTGCAAGTTTCGTCTCGATTCAACGAACGTGCACAAAGTAATTGGCAAATTCGTAAAAGGGTCGAAACGGGGTATCTCGACGGATACGCACTGATTTCGTCGCGCACACGCAGCGAAATCAAGTTCCGTCGAATCTCACACGTCCACAACATCCGTACGTGCCTTTCGATGCCTATGGGTTGCGACCAAGTTGCCTGGTTTGACGGGACGCACGTCGTATCATGAAAATTTCCTAAAATTCGGGTTTTCGGAACGCTATTTTTCCAAATTTTGGAAATCAGTTTTCGAGATGTATTGTCCATGTAAACAGGAAACAAAAGAAGGTTCACATAGCCGTATAGGTTGTCTACAATTTCCTTTAAAAGAATTTTTGAATTGGTCGAAGGATCGACGAGAAATTGCCTCCAAAAACGGCAATCCCGGTTCCAAATTCTGTCCATTTTTGCGTGCTTTTTCGACAATTTTGTGTCAATTTTTTGAACAACAGGGTTTGGTATTGGAGAATCTATTTAATTGGACTCCTAGAGGGTCATATCGACTATCCGTAGAAATTTATGGATCTCGATTTGATCGAGCGTGCACAAAGATACGAGATGGGAAAGATGGTTACCTGAAATGGGTTCCTGCGCGGCCTGAACGCGGTGTGCATACGCATGGCTTCGGGCGGCGGTGGGCGGCGCTCCGGCATGCCCCGTTGGTCGTTGGCGATGGGGATACGTCTGAGTTGGGGTTGGGTTTAGTTTCCCTGATAATCTCTCTCTCCCTCTCTCTTAAATCATGGTTTTATGGAGGGGTTTTGGTTGTAACCGATGGAAGAAGAAGAGTTTGTGTGTGTATATGTGTGTGTGTGTGTTTGGCTTGGGTTAGCTACTGGTTAGTTGGGTCACGGTTAGGTGGGATGGGGTTTAGCTAGGTATGTGCGTGTGTGGACTTTGTTTAGGTGATAGATGGGTTGCTGTGGGGTTTAGTTAGTAGTTGGTTTTAGCTAGGCTGTTAGGGTTAGGGTTAGGGTTAGGGTTTGTGTGTGTATAATATAATATACATATGTACATACCTATATAATATATATACATATGTTAGAGTTTGTGTGTGTATAATATATATACATATGTACACACCTATATAATATATATACCCATACATATACATACATATGTACATACCTACCCATACATATACATACATACCTACCTACCTACCTATATATATATATATATATATATATATATATATAAAATAAAAAAATATATATATATAAAATAAAAAAATGTAATATATATATATATATATATATATATATATATATATATATATATATATGAAAAAAAAAAAATATATATATGAAAAAAAAATATATATATATATGAAAAAGAAAAGGAAATATATTTTAATTGTATTTTAAAAATAGAAATATTATAGAAATATATTAAAGGGATTATATATTTCCTTTTCTTTTTCATATTTATATATATATATATATATATATATATATATATTTTATATATATATATATATATATATATATATATATATTTATTTATTTATTTTTTTAAACACCAAACTTTTATTGAGAGCTAGAGGCAAAATCGAAACATACAAAGGATTTCATATGAATCCCTGAACAAAACAGACAAAAAACTTAGAGATTCTTCCTGCCATGGGAGCATGCAATTATAGCGTTGCCGATTTATCTCTGGATCTCCATGGTGATTTGGCTTCCATTGTACTTGAACTGTTCATATCTCCACTTATTTCTGTTCTTCCAGAGAACCCAGCAAATAGCCCCAGCAGTAATCTGCTTATAATGCAGATTATTTCTTCTCCACCACAGATTAAGGCACTCCTCTAAAGTAGACGCCCGACCACGAACCCGAAGGATAGTTTTAGAAGTATTCCATGCATGATTGGCCAAGT
>JANAVB010004385.1:0-7500 GCA_029216955.1 Iris pallida | reverse complement strand
CTCCTTAAGCTCTTCAAACATAGCCGAATTCCTTTGGCCAGTCATTAATGGGCAGCCAAGGTAAGTAATGGGAGGGTGTTTGAGCTGATACCCTGTCAATGTACTCAAAGAAATTCCTTTATCCTCCGAAAAATCCTCCGTGACACAAATTGCTGATTTAGAAGAGCTTACGAGCTGTCCTGAGGCTCGCTCATAGCGCTGAAGGATCGTCATAAGCATTTGTATAGAGCGCCTGTCTCCTTCCGAAAAAATAATTATATCATCAACATACGCGAGATAAGTAACTCGCGGACATCCACTAGGGGAGTAATAAGGGGTGAAACCCGGTTGATGTGCCAAACGTTGTAAATTGTGACTCAAAGATTCAACAGCAATCACAAATAGCATAGGTGATAAAGGATCACCTTGACGAAGCCCCCTGAAAGCCTGGAAGTATCCCGAAGTATTGCCATTAATCATAGTCGAGAACCAGACATTATTAACTAGATGAAGGATCATGTTAATCCATGTTTCATTGAACCCCATTCTCCGAAGAGTGGAGAATAAGAATCTCCAATTTACCCGATCATAGGCCTTGCTCATGTCGAGCTTTATAGCAGCATTGCGACCCCAGTTGTCATGACCGAGCATACTGAACATTTCCTGTGCAAGGATATTGTTATCGACAATCTCCCTGTCCTTTATATATATATATATATATATATATATTTATATATAATAATTGTTTAAAAATCATCCAGGTAATTATATTAACAACCATAATTTAAATATAAAAAATAATATTAAATAA
Organism: Iris pallida; assembly: GCA_029216955.1. Lineage (NCBI taxonomy): Eukaryota > Viridiplantae > Streptophyta > Magnoliopsida > Asparagales > Iridaceae > Iris > Iris pallida. The sequence goes on along the minus strand of JANAVB010004385.1, from coordinate 6,710 downwards.
CCAAATTACCCTTATTTAGGAAAGTGAGGGTGACACGCTGGAGGGCCAGTTTGTAGGACTAATACAGGGGAACTCCTCGGTAGATGAGTATGCGATGGAATTCGTTCGCCTGAGCCGATTCTCCCCGGGCATGGTCCAAGATGCGGGGGAGAAGGCCCGCAAGTTTAGGAGGGGCATGAAAAACGTTGTTCGTTCTCGCACATCTGGGCATCGCACGGTGACCTTTGAGGAGTTACTGATGGATGCTCAGATTACGGAAGAGGACTTCGGTCTCAGGTCTGAGTGAAGCGTTGATGCTTTAGAACTAGTTCTAGTATGGGACCGACAAAGCGTCTCCGATTTCTGCATCAATCATTCTAGCCCCCACAACAGTATTTTTAGGTTCCATCTAGGGCTCAGTTTCAGTAGTTTCATGCGCCGATACGAGCCCCAGTACCACATTATCAGCAGCAGCCTCAGAGGTACTTTTAACCAGCTCCCACCTGTACCTACTATCGGAGGTGAGGCCATACTGGGAGGTGTGCAGAAAGAGGCTGGGAGCGTGCTTGCACTGTAGATCAACTGAGCATCTAGTGAGAGATTGTATCGTAACCCTTCATCGTCTTGGCCAAGGACAGGGAGATGGAGTTAGGCCAGCTGTGGCACAGCGCCATGCCCCGTACCAGCAGAGGGAGATACCCCAGCAGGGCAGGACTTTTGTGCTGACAGTCGAAGAGGCCGATTCTATATGTGATGGGTTAGCAATTGTCTTCATGTTCTTTCTATCATTTTCCATATTATTGTGTTTTAGTAGTACCTCTTAGATTGTGCTTTGGGCTGTGCTAGATAACGTAGTGACCCTGCTGAGACAATGAAATCATGACCAGTAGGACCATGATATTATGTGTTGCTCGATAGAATTTGACCATGATTGTTGGGGGTTTGACCCAGAGAAGACTGAAACCCACTTAAATTCCGAGAATGAAATTTTCTAAGGTGAGAGATTTGTAACTACCAATTTTCTGGAACAAGAGTATTTTTGTTATTTCAGAATTTGGTGTATATTTTTTTTTAATATGATGGATGTATTTATTAATAGTCTAGCTATTCATTAGTCATGGTAGACATCATTTAACATGACTTGACCAACTAGTTGATAAATTAGACTCTACTTATGGTTAGGTTGAACACAAGTCTTGATTAGGGCCAAACCACTTAGCCTACTTAAGGACCCACCTAATTCTAAGTGTAATGAAAGGATTAGGGCTAATCTAATGCCTATTTAAACCCATTTTCCCCAAATGGCAGCCACCATTAATCTAGGGTTTTCATCCATTCCTCCATACAAAACTCTTCTAAATTTCCCTTTCTTCCCTCCATTTGTTGGGCAAAGGCTTAGGAAAGCTCAAGGAGGCTAGGAGAAGGCTTTAGCAAGGTGTTGGAAGCTCTTTCTCCATCCATCTTCCCCAAATTTGTAGGACTTGGTTCATTCCGCATATGTATAACTCTCTAAAATTGTATAGCCAATTTCATGTATTCATATAGGCGACCCACCCCATGACTCATATGGAGTAGATTGAGGTCCTAATGAGTCCTATTATGATGATTGCGTAGGGTTTAGTGTCCATTTGTAGGGGACTACGATTTTTGTCCACCAAGTGTTTGTTGGAATGTCTAATAGGCTATTTTAATCTATTTTTCAGTTTTATATCTATGGTTGCCTTGTTTTGCTCTTGGGATGGATAGGTATGCATATGTATAAGGGTTTTTGGCTTTGTGGTAGTCCATAAGCACTGCCATAGGGATATTGAATGTAGGCAGTATATCCTAGCTGTAGACATAGCAATTTAGTGTATCTATAGGTGGCAACATATGGGTAACTAGTGAGGATTTATTGTAAAACCCCCTAATTTTATTATTATTTTTTATTATTTTATTAGACTTAAAAATGAATTTATATAATTTATGGTTTTATTTATTTTTACAATGACCTTAGCCATTGTTGAATTTTGGAACACGAGACAACCATAAATTTTGGCACGGAAGATATAGCAGTGTGCCTTGACTAGTGTACCAGTCATGCCGGGGGAAGCCTAGCCATGGTGATATCAAACTAGGAAAACCAAACCAAATTGTAAATTTACTTATTTAAAGTATTTTTATTTAAATATTATTTTATATATTGATTTTTAAACGGCCCGGTTTGGCCAGTTCAGCCCGAATTGGGCCAGAACCGAATTTAAGCCCAGGTAGGCATGTGGTGGGACCAAAGTGGCCATGTAGACATATTTTATGTACTTAAAAATAATTTCTAAATTATTTTAGAATTTTATGTTCAATTTTAAATCGTTTAATTATTTGTACAATTATTGGTATTTTATTATTTAAATAATATTTTACAAAATAGTATATTTTGTGGACCCAGAAAAGGGTGTGCGGTATAACTGCACCAATTGGAACAATTTTATTAGTCTACTATTATTGAAGTTATTTTTGGAGAATTAATAAACATGTTTTTCTATTTAAATATTATTATTATTTTGAGTTGATTTATTAAATATTGAATTTATATATATGTAGATACGTTTAAATACATTAAATAATTGGATTAGATAATATTTAATTTGTTATTAGATTTTAAATAGATTTTGGGATATTTATGGATATATATATATATACATATATATATAGTTATATAAAAAAAAAAAAAACATATATATATAGTTATATATATTAAGATAAGATTTAGAAAAAAAAAAAGAAAAAAAAGATTGGGTGGTCGGCCCACCCGACCACCCCAACCTAAAGAACAAGCCGCTAGCAGCATAGCTGCGCTAGAGGCTGACCCCATTAACAACGATACCCACAGCACCTTACTAAAATGGCCAACCCTTATATATATGGTATATATATAAGTTAAAGATCTCAACTAGATTTGGATAAGTTTAAAGCAAAGTAGATGTATATAAATCTATATATAACCCATGCCCCACCAACCAAGCAAACGCAAATAGGAGCAGCAGCAATTGCATGTGCGCCCCCCACATGCACTAAGCCAACTACTAGCAGCATCATGCAACTCCATGGCCGACCCTTTCCTTTATATATATATATATATATATATATATATATATATATATATATATATATATATATATATATATATATATATATGTATATATATATATTTTTTCATATATATATATATTTTTTCATATATATAAAAAAAAATATATATATATATATATATTTTTTCATATATATATATATATTTATATATATATATATATATATGTTATAAAATCCTAAAATTTCTTCCACCTCCTTCCTCTCCTCCTTCCGTGCTCGCGAAGAAGACAAAGGAACCATCGACAACAACAAAAACAGATTCCCACTTTAAGGTATCCCACTTCTCCGATCGATTTTTCTGTCAATTCTACTCCGTTTTTAGATTCGTAAATTTGTGTAGAAAGCCCACATGACCCTCTTCGAGATCGCTCAGGTGGATTTCGACATGGCCATACAAATTGCTCAAAAAATCGAGGCGAAGTTGGAGAAAAACCCACTTTTTTGAATATTAAAAACTGTTTCAAAACACCAACTTGTCGGCCACTTTTCTCGCTGTCCATTAAACTTTCATAAAAACTAACTGAAGACAGTCAAAGACAACATAACCGAGATTGTAACGCACCTTCTGGATTCACTTTCATCTAGTATGTAGAAAGTTACACGTTAAAGTTTCACGAAAAATTGTAAATTCTGTTTTCGAAAATTAGAAAAATACTCCGATACGGCGTCCGTCCCGACAAATCTGGCGACGTGGTCGCACACTATATATCGAAAGACGTGTATGGATGTTGTCGACGTGTGGGAACTGACGGAATCCGATTTCGTTGCATATGCGCGACAAAATCAGTGCGTATCCGTCGAGATACCCCGTATCGACCCTTTGCAAATTAAGTCACAACTTTGTGCACACTCATTATATCGCGATGAAACTTGTGCCATTAGACTCAAAATATTTTTTTGGTCATGTGAGCCAAGTTTGGTCCGATTCTGAGACCGTTGATCGGGACACTATTTTGGCGGGCCCACAATCCCACTCAACGGGCGATTTTGTGCACAGCCCACCGGAATCCAAAATTGGACATACCGTTGGGTTCATCTCATCAAAACTAATCCGTAGACATATAGTTTGACGACTTTAGAGACCGTAGATATTGACACGCATTTCGGTGCAAAGCGGGTCCAACGACGGATATCGTTTTGACCCCGAAATTTCGATTTTGCTCCTGTTCCAGAATTTAACTTTTGGACAGGCATTTCCTAGGTATATTTTCTTCACCGAGATCATTTTTTATGTTTGTTTCAGCGTCTGGAGTCATCTGTGATTTATGAGTTTTGGTGCTGACACTTGCTACTCTTGGATTTGTCTTTCTCGCACCGCAGGCAAGATACATTGCCATTATACTGTTTATATTCAGTTGCATTTTATTACATATCACTGTTCATTATTTCCAGTTCTTGTAGTTCTTGATTTATTATCTGCACAGTGATATTAGATTATACTTTGTAATTATCCTTTGATTGCATATGGACTTAGAGTTAAGAGACTATCGTTGTAGTGTATTGCATATACCTCGACACCGTTGTACCACGAGGATGTGTGAGATGAGTAGCATGTAGAGGTTCTTGTGTGTGGGCTGATCCTCATGAGCATGCGTTAGGGCTAACTGCTAATAGAGGCGTTTTAGGAGACCTAGCAGTTAGTAGCGATACATGGTCGTGGATGCGACTTGACAGGTACATTGGGTGGGGAGAACATTTTCTTTGTCGTATGGGCTTCTATTGCACTTCCCTTATAACCCGAAAGATCTGCTGGAGATACGGGTATGAGCCTCTCAGGTTGGCCACTGTCGTTTTTCAACGTCATGTTCTCGGTCACTGGTGCCCAAGAGGGGACTATACCAGATCCCATTACAGCCATGGCTCATGCGACAAAGGTTTATTTCTCACTGCATGTTCACTTTAGTATGGTTAGAGTACCTTATTTATGTCTTGTCACTTTCTTTGATTGTGGCATATTTTATATTCAGTATTTATATGGCATGTTTATGTATCTTGTTACGTCCCTCTGAGGACCTGGTTATCTCTCCAGGTGTGTGCTTCTGTGAATTTGCAGGTGTTCTAGCCAAGGCCGTGATCATCTCCTTTCTTTCGAAGACGATTGCGCTTGGTTCGTCTCGTTATTCTATCGATCACTTCTTGTACATTTTATTTGAGATAGTTGGTAGTGGACTTTGTCTCCGCCAACGATTGTATATATGACAAATTCAAAGTTGCTTTTATACCATTTATTTATCTAGTGGATAAGATTTAGTTATTCGGTTCGACTGCATTTTACAGCTTATGTATTCATACGAGGTTTCCATATATTGGAGTAGTCTTCGTATGTACAGCTGGCATGTCGATGTAACTAGTCCTACATATTTTGGGACTGGGGCATTGAATTTTGGAACACGATACTACTATAAATTTTGGTATGGAAGATGTAGCAGTGTGCCTTGACGTGTACCAGTCATGCCGGGGGAAGCCTAGCCATGGTGATATCCAAACTAGGAAAACCAGACAAATTGTAAATTTACTATTTAAAGTATTTTATTTAAATATTATTTTATATATTGATTTTTAGACGGTACGGTTTGGCAGTTCAGCCCGAATTGGGCCCGAACCGAATTTAAGCCCAGGTAGGCAGTGGTGGGACCAAAGTGGCCATACAGACATATTTTATGTACTTAAAAATAATTTCTAATTATTTTAGAATTTTATGTACAATTTTAAATCGTTTTAATTATTGTGCAATTATTGTATTTATATTTTAAATAATATTTTACAAATAGTATATTTTTTGTGCACCCAGAAAAGGGTGTGCGGTATAAGTGCACCAATTGGAACAATTTTATTAGTCATTATTATTGAAGTTATTTTGCAGAATTAATAAACATGTTTTTCTATTTAATATTTATTATTAATTTGAGTTTGATTTATTAAATATTGAATTTTATATATGTAGATACGTTTAAATACATTAATAATGATTAGATAATATTTTTGTTATTGGATTTTAATAGATTTTGGGCTATTTATGGATTAATAACAAATATATTAGTTATATATTTTAAGATAAGATTTATAAAAGATTTAGAAAAAAAGAAAAAAAAAAAGAAAAGAAAGATTGGGTGGTCGGCCCCACCCGACCACCCCCCAACTAAAGAACAAGCCACTAGCAGCATATCTGCGCTAGAGGCCGACCCCATTAACAACAATAGCCACAGCACCTTACTAAAATGGCCAACCCCTATTAATGGTATATATATAAGTTAAAGATCTCAACTAGATTGGTAAGTTTAAAGCAAAGTAGATGTATATAAATCGATATATACCCATGCCCCACCACCAAGCAAACGCAGATGGGAGCAGCAGCATTGCATGTGCGCCCCCCACATGCACTAAGCCAACTACGCAGCAGCATAAACTCCATGGCCGACCCCTTTCCTTTATATATATTGTATACATACATATATAATATGTTATAAAACCTAAAATTTCTTCCACTCCTTCCTCTCCTCCTCCTCCTCCCCTCCTCCCACGGCGAAGATCGGCGCACCATGGCGAAGTCGTGCTCGCGAAGAAGATAAAGGAACCATCGACAAACAACAAAAACAGATTCC